>CM038678.1:592732638-592937984 GCA_021605205.1 Aegilops longissima | reverse complement strand
CCGGCAGCCTCGGTCTCCATCGGATCTCCGGCGGATGGATCTGATGGTCGAAAAAGAAAGAACAAGTCAAGCGAATGTTCGAAAGAGAAGAACAGAAGAAAAGAGAATCCAAGGGAGGTTTTCAAACAAGAAATTACCTGCAATGGGATCTGTTGCGCTGTCTCCACAACCGGAGGGTCGTCGGCGCAGGCCCTTGTCGGGAAGCTCCCTTGTCGGAGAGAGGCCTCCCTTGCCGGAGAGCGCTCCTTGGCGTAGAGTTCTCCTTGGCGGCGTAGTTGAAGCAAGCAGAACTTCGGAGGACCTCCGGTGCTTCCCCGATGAGGCTGCTCTGCTCCTACATAATTCAACAAACCAGATATCAGTGATTTGAGAAGCACCCAACACACCTAACCATGAGAAGTAAACCAAACACTTACGCTGGGGGGCTGTCTTTGGGGCTGCTCTCAATGAAGGGTTGCCGGTCCGCAAGGAGTCCCAGACATGCCCCCTGTCGCCACAGGGGAATCATCTGAGACGACAACCACCGAGGTCTTGGCCCTCTTCGACGCCCTTTGAGCTAGCGTCCTGAAGAAGGAGAAGGTTCAGAGTGAAGCCAGTCAGATATAAAATAAAGCAATAAATTGGAGGATTACAAGTAGCAGCAACAAGATCTTACTCTTCCTCTTCTTCCTCGGAGCTGAGGGCGGAGAGATCAAATTCGGCCCGGCGCGATTTAATTGGAGGAGAAGAGTCCCTCGGACGCTTGGCGGGTGCAGGGGCGCGACTCCAAGACCCCGCCCCTCCCGTCGCCATGGCGGCATGGGCGCTCCAGCGTGCAAAGTGCTTGCATGGTAGAGCTGCTCGGGCGGGCGAGGCGGCTGTTGGGCCGCTCTGCCGCCCGCCACTTCTCCGTCTTGCGGAGGCGCTTCCTTCGAGGGGCCGCTGGCTCCTCCCGCGCAAGCTGCTTGACGGCGGAGGGAAGCGCCCGCCGGCTCTTCCGGATTGACGCGGGCTCGGCCTGCTCCTCCTCACCGGCGAAGCTCTTCTCGGTCGGCGAGACTTGCCGCTTCAGCTGTTTCCGCCTCCTCGGCGGTAAACCCAAACACGCCGGCGGCGGCAGCCTCGCCGCCTCCTCCAACCTTAGGCGAGCGCGCCATCTCCCGATCGGTGGTGTCGCGGGTGAGCCGCCTCTCGCTTGTCGGCGCGGATCGGCACTTCCGCCAAGTTGTCGAAGAACTGCCGCACGACGTCGTCCGGCGGCTCTGCCAAGTTGGAACGATTCCATGGGAATCACACAACGGCATCATCGCTGGGATGTTGTCAAGCGACGAAGTTGTTGCACAAGGGCACGACTCTCTCGGCAACATGCACCACTCGGGATGATCCGCGCCGAGCTTGAACAGCTCCCGCAGATGCCGCCCAGCTCCAAGACAAGAAAATTCCAGTTCAGACCGGGCGCAGCCTCATAATGTCCGCCAGATTTTGGAATTCCCAAGCAGGCCTCCTCCTCTCCTGCAGCAAGCGCTAATGCGGCGGCGAAGGAAGTCCGCGCCAACAGCTCCTACGGTAAGCCCTGCTTGCGAGACGCAAAATCCTAGTCACGGCAATCTTCAACTTGTCGCCCTCCGCGCCAAGTTGCTCCAATCATTGCCGCGACTATGGGAGTTTGGCGCAGGGCGGTGAAAGGCTGTGGCTCCTCCTGTAAGATCCAACACCGCCAGCTCTCCACTCCTCCTACTTGCTTTTGCTCTCCGTCAAGATATGCTTCCTTCTTGCCGATTCGGAGACCCATGCAATCCCTCCGGCAAGTGGCTCTCCTCTCTCTCGCTGGGCATGAAGTAATGGCGGAAGAGTGCTACATTTGGGTGGACCCGAAAAAGTTCTCGAGAGGTGTGCGAAACGCCAAGGTGAGGACGGCGTTGGGGGTGAAATCAAGGAGGCGGAGGCCATATGTGTTCATGACATCCAAAAGAATTAGAAAAGGCGGGCAGAGCCCTTGATGAAGAAAAGCGCAAGAAAGGGTACCCGATGGAAACTTTCTGGATGTGGCGGCGGAGATGACTCTTGTCTTGGCTGGTGTGCCCGGTCTCCGTCGACGAGAAAAAGATAGTACAGCTCCGCAGCTCCTTCCTGTCAGCGGGGGATCGAAGAGGGCCCGCCCTTCCAAGCCTTGCCCATGAGCCCGCTGCGCCTCGGCGATTTCACGCTTTTTCCCTTGTCGGCCTTCGGAGCCATGGGGAGAGGTGGTGGAGGAGGTCGACGGCGTTAGGCACCGGTGGCAATGGAGGGGGCGGAGCGTCGCTCTCTTTGGGCTCGAGAAGAAAGGGGGAAGCGACAGGGGTTTCTAATGTGACAGCAATGGCAAGTGGGCGTCCTGCCCCTGTACCGCCTACTTATAAAGAGGGAGAGGGGGTGGGCGTTCCGATTTTTCCATTAAAGAAAGCCCCACGATCTCCCCACGGCACGCCACGTCCGGTGCATGACGTTCGTGGGGGCGTGGTGGGTCCAGTCGGTAATGGCGTAATCCGGACGCGCGTGCCCGTGCAGTAATCGCTTTTGGCGGCCCAACAGATCTTGGCGCCGTGTGTGGCCCAGGCCGGGCTCTGTCGGTGTACTAGAGTAGGGTACCCCTAGCACCCGAACTTCGTGCACGGCGAGTTGCAGCACCATGGCAGGGCTGGCCTGGTGACCATCAAGATCTTCCGCGGCTCCTTTGGAGCCATTCGAGAACAAAGTAATCAAGGCCCGGCAAGAGGAGCTTGCCGGAAGACCACTCAAGGCACGAAGGAAACAAGGCCCCGCAAGAGGAGCTTGCGGAAGGCTTGGTGAGCGCCGAGCTCCCAAAGCGCGACAAGGGTTCTGCTGCCGCAAAGGCGCTTGCAGCGGCGAGCAACCTCTCTTCATCTCCGCTCCAGCTCATCCGCCAGCGTGTCGCCGCGGGGCTTTCCGAGCAGCGTGTCGATGGGCTGTGCAGCCAGCCGAGGAGCAGCGATAAGCGGCGCCGACAAGCTACCATCGTGGCAAGCGGAGGCGCACTTGCGGTCCCTGTTACCTTTGTTCAGCGATCGAGACGGGCATTTATGACTCTTGTCCCTTGCCGTCGAGTTAGGTATAGATCATCAGTACACTTTGTAAAGCGGTGTACCAACCTCTGTTTTTACTATCTTACCCTTGTCTACTTGCCACCTGTGGTGACCCCTTGTGCCTATAAAAGGAGGCCCAAGTGCAACGTAGAAAGGGTTCGGTTCAGCTCCGGTTTAGTTCACTTGACTCATCCGATACACACATACTCTCGAGCTAGGTTCTGTAGCCCTCATTGCTCCCTAGCAAGAACTCAAATAATCAGACAAGCAGCAGGAGGAGTGTTATCTCTCCGGAGAGCTCCGAAGCTGGGTAAATCTGCTCGTGTGCATCGCTTCGATCCGCTCTTTGTGCAACCTCCGCCCCCTCCGAACCACAAGGGACCAGGTCCCATAGGTGTTCGTGGGCCACGATCAGCTTCCCCGACACTATTTGTGTAATTTTGTTTCTGATTTAGTAAAATACTAAACCAATTTATTTTCTTCTGAAAATTAATGTAGGAACTAATTGGATTATTCCAGAGCCCCACAGTAACCATCAGAATTATTGGGCATATATAATATATATAACATATATATATCCAATGCAAATATTTACTGGATTAACTCAAATGGCCAAAAATAAATGCTTCTGAGCTCCCAAAAATATTGGCTGGAATTTTAACTCTGTCCAATATTATTAGAGAAAATCAGGAACATTTTCTCCAACCAAATTGAAGCAACATTTATCTTGATCATTTTCAAAATGATTTCTGAGGCTTTCACAAATCCCCATTTCAAATTCATTGAATTTTAAACATGATGCACACACGACTAGCTAGCCCTGAGCAAACCAGAACTAGGGATGTGACAACTCACCCCCACTAAACAAGAATCTCGTCCCGAGATTCAAGACGTGAGGTAAGAGGTCAATGGGGGACACAAACTAACACAATCTTCATGATCCAAGTGGCACTCCATAAGAACGTTGAATCGATCACCATCTTTGTCTCGATGCGTTGCTCTGAGAACTCCAATCCACATGACAACGAGAGGAAAGGGGGGATTTTAGAAGAATCGATCTTCTTGTGGTTCGAATAATTTAGGATCACCGTAATGATCACAAGATCAACTCACGGAATGAGACATAGAAACATCTCTGGAGCTGAGACATGAAACATACATCCGGAGGGTGGAGTGTAACAGATGACGAATATTCACTATGTAGGCATCAATTCCACACTTAAGAAGGTGGTGAACGGTTGTTAACGTCACGAGGAGTTGAGTTGCCATGATACCATAACGAGACATCTTAAGGAATAGGACTCGCAGAAAAATTCTCTTAAGTGGCAAAAAGAATTACTTTTGATTCAGAGATCATTGAAACTCTTATACCAACCTAAGGCAAATTCACAAACGATCGTTTGACGGAGTACGAAGGAATGGCATACCAGGACTAGAATGGACGATATGGACTACCTTGTTGAAGACAACGCAATGGGTGATTTTTGCTTATCACCGGAAATGGATGGGTCCCATGACAAGTCCACTATTAAAGATGATCTTGGACAGCAACTGCTGAGAAGGGCAGCCCATGGGAAATTGGCACAATGGCGGTGCAAGATGGGAACAAGACGCAACTGTTGGGAATGTTACAACCATCATATCTGCCTGAGATTCAGATCTGATTGGTGATAGGATACTTCAGACTCAACATGTCTGAAAGGAAAGTTTGCAACACAATCGACGAGATGACGTTGCGAGATTCTCGGGAAATGAACTACGATAGTAAGCTCCAAAACATGAGCTGGTTCTGCTACACACATGTGAACATGCTGTCCAAGGCAAGGATGACCACCTAGTAGTCTTATAATAAAACACTACCGAGTTCAGGTTGGGAACCATCATCGAGGATATCGAAGTCCGTACGCAAGTCCATGGATTAGATCCCAAGCATAGACTTCTCTTCCTTGAACAAATCGGTCAGTGGCTTGGTGTGCTAGGAAATACATATGGAATGGAGATGATCAGTCTATCAAACCACAAAATACTTTGCACATGCTTGACTGACTTGGGATGATTCTAGCGGGAGTAAAACAAACTTTCTCGAATTCACGGCGGCAACTTGCTTCAAATGCACATTAACTAGACGAAGTCACTACTTTCATCCAAACATATACCTCATGAACGGAACACGAAGGCATTGCCTACAAAGTTTCCAACACTAGGTTGATGTTCAACATGAATCATGGGGGAGACAAAATGCTACTGATGGGCTCAACAGCAACTCATCAGAATTTCCATATCACTGGACTTCCACCATCATGTGAACACGGTGATAGCATTGGTCAGACCAAAAGATGTAATGGTGTATGCTCGAGGGATCAACCATGAGTAAGACAACAATACGGACATCGTTGGTTCTGATTTGACTTGACGATAGCCCATATTCAAGTCAAAGTTTTTACAAGGCAATAGATCCAACAACTGATCACAGGGACCAATCGATGAAGATATCATATTTATTCAACACACACTCAAGAGGATATCCCTTAAAAAGAACTAAGTCGGACAAGCTTTCATATTTCAACTCTCCAAGTTGTTGTCTAGCTTAACCGACTAGCTCAGGGGTATCCACCACAGATTCTTGGAGAATGGCTGGTTTAGAGAATAACCAACTTGATCACGAACTCAACATAGCGGTCAGGTGACAACCTGGTGATACTTCCGAGAAGATAATCGGAATATCACGAACCACCGATATGTTACTAAGCTCGAGAACAATCCTGCTTTTCAGGGCAAGATGATATGATCAAAAGAGTGAGGAATTGACACAGTCCTAACTCATTGATCGAAGAGTGCACCAAAAATAAGGACTAGATAGCACGGTCAATCTTAGAATGATGGTTCAAAAGCCAACACGCTAAGAGTGAGAACATTGTCCATTTACTACCACGAAACGAGGTTGCTAGGAGTATCGATTTCACACATCACAATTCAGTTTGTCGGCATTCCGGTTACATTAACACGGGACCGGGGAATGAATAATGATAGCGAGAAGTATCACTACGTCAAGAACTCATAAGGGAAGGTGCAATTCTCATGACGTTCCTGACATAAAGTGGGTAATACTTCAGGGTAGAACAGAACAAAAGCTGAATTGGCATTTTGATCTGCGGAATACAACTACTTTGACCACTCCAAGAAATGGATGAGGTGCTGGAGTTTGTTTCTCCTAGTCATTCCAGAATAGAATGGCTTGACGGACCACAAGAATACTAGGCATCGATGAACGGATGCACGCATACTCTTGATTATCAATTGATAGACGGGGGTCAGAATACAACTAAGGAGGAACAACTCGAGGAACATATAACTTTCTGAGTTGTGGATGCATAGATTAGTATGTCAAACCAAGTTCAACATGTTTCTTCCGGATAACCCATACGGAAAGGGTAGAGCTGGCAGATTCATAATTATGAATGGAGAACTCCTCAAGAGTACTCTGATTGTGATCCTTCAGTTCAGCGAGGAACTTCTGCCATAAGCGGTTCATAGTATTTGGAAGAAGGAAATACCACGGACCTCGAGGACTATCACAAAGTTACTAATATCCAAAAGGAACTGGCAAACACTATCAACAGGAGGTAAGTAGGGTGAATCTCGGGTTCAAACCCCAGAAGTGGAGTACCTACATACTAAATGACATCACGGGATGCTTTCGAGAATGATGGCCAGAATCATCACAGTGGGACACAAATCATGGCTAGATTACTAGGTGACTCCCTAAAACACCTAGGTTCATAATAATAGCTCCAACATATATGCCGAGGCAGCGGAGTACCTCAACACACTAATTTGTGTGATTAATCTGGCCCAAATGAACATTAGAAACAGAGAGAAGGAATTTGCAAATGCATCAGACTATATAGAAATCTCGGATGACTCGGACAGCATAATGGCTGTAAATGCTCAAAATGATTTGAGACATCCTGCAAAATAGTGGCAAGACCACTCAACATCACAATAATAAGGTTCCGGGACCAGCTATGAACATACGGAAGTAGTAAAAACTGAACTGAGATTGAAACTATCTATTCTATAAGTCTATGGATTAGTAACACGTCATCCTAATAGATAGATGAGAAGCCTAGTTCTTAAACCCCGTAGAAGAGAAGAGGATGACTCGGATCAGAAGGCCATGAGGTATAAGGAGTAAAAAGAGCCTTACGTTCCCTTCCACAATCAATTCCCTTACATAACTAAAGTATTTCTAGACACAACTTCGACCAGTTTGGCTTGGTAATCCTCTGAGCAATCGGGCTCGATACCAAAGCTGTCGGGACCCGATTCCAAGTCACATTGATCTAGCCGGTAACACCTCATATCACTTTGCGGCCTCACGCACGGTATTCCCAGGTGTCGCCTTACCATGGCGCGGACCGTTTGTGCCTTTTGGCTCACGTATATGATAGTGTCGCTAGCATCCATATGACAGAGAACCCGGGCCGACATGGCTAGTCGTGAACCCAAAGCGGCACTAACCCATGGGGACAGGCATACATGAATCAACTTCGAGCATGTCGGTCAGCAGCGTGTGAATCTGGGCTGTAGCATGGCTAACAGGACTCAGGGAACCCGGCTGTAGCAGAGCTAAGCAGGACTCGGATGTCACCGCGTGACATTTCCCGAAGGGACAGAACCACAGAACGAAGTGAAACACATGCCAGCCTGTCAAGTGTCCTGAGCAGTAGTGCTGGGCTAGCAGGACTCCGGTGAACCGGGCTGTAGCGAACTACTATGGCTCAAGGAAGCACTAGACTACATTTCCCCATAAGAGAGGCTGCCAAGGATAAACAACTAGATTGTTGGATCCCACACATACCAAGCATTTCAAACATACACACAATATGCTCGATATGTGTAAATACAACATGGCATCACAACATAACTCTATGACTCAAGTATTTATTCATTAGGCTCTGAGGAGCGAGATATTACAAACATGGGTCTCATGACCCAACATTCAGAGCATACAAAACAAAGCACATGTGGAAGCTTAACATGTCTGAGTACAGACATCTACAAATGAAAAAGGCTGAGAAGCCTGACTATCTACCAGATCCTGCCGAGGGCACAAGATCGTAGCTGAGGTATCAAGCTAAACGTCGAAGTCCACGCGGAACTACTAGTGAGACCGGCGTCTCTCTGCAAAAACATAAAATAGGCAAATGTGAGTACAAATGTACTCAGCAAGACTTACATCAGAACTAACTACATATGCATCATTATCAACAAAGGGGTGGTGGGTTTAACTGCAGCAAGCCAGCTTTGAATCGGTGGCTATCCTAAACTACGACTGCAAGTAACTCTTTTGAGGTGGCGCACACGAGTCCACATATTCACCATATCAATACACCACTATGGATCCGCTCCCGTCTCCCTACGAGAACGCCATCCATAGCAATCACGCTTATCTTGCGCATTTTAGAGTATCCACTTTCTCTTGTCTATGAACTGATATAGGCAACCCAGAAGTCCTTTACATGGACACGACTATTCGAATAGATCATATTAACCCTGCAGGGTGTACTTCTTCACACGCGCTCGCCACTTACCGCCATGTACACCTCGTGTATCTCGGAAACCTTCAAGCGGAAGCTTTGGCGAGGGAGTCGGCCACGACCTGACTAACCACACAAGTCTCTAGTCCAGGTTTATCGCCTATTCGGGTTCCATCCGCAAGGAGATCCGCCGGGGTGTCGCTCACGGCCCCAAGCGATGTGAGCAGGGTTCCCAAGCCCACCTCGGCGGTGGTTCTACGCTTGGTACACCGTGCCACGGTGCCTAGTCTGTCCCAAGCCCACTTGTACCGGGTGCCACTTGGTATTCTACTAACACTACCTACAAACGCCAGAAACTAGTTGCAACTCCTGGACAGAGATCAAGTTGATTAATAAGTCGAGAGAGCTTGGAGCGCCCGGAGCCCAATGTGTGGTAGTAACTGTTCATGGATCACAAACACAGAACTCAGTTCCTGAGGACGGTTTCAATGAGACAACCCACCATGTACTCCTACATGGCCTCTCACCACTACCTTTACCAAAACGTGTTCACACACTTAGCTCTCAACAGTAGGACATGTTCGCACACCTCCAATTCATCCCCGATGAATCAGACCTGACTCAACTCTAAGCAGTAGCAGGCATGACAAACAAGAATGAATGAGTAGGCACATCAGGGCTCAAACAACTCCTACTCATGCTAGTGGGTTTCATCTATTTACTGTGGCAATGACAGGTCATGCAGAGGATAAAGGGGTTCAACTACCGCAACAAATAACAGATGAATCGTTGTTGTCCTAATGCAGTAAAAGAGAGCAGGAGCAAGAGAGTGGGATTGTATCGGAATGAACAAGGGGGTTTTGCTTGCCTGGCACTTCTGAAGATAGCATTGGGTCTTCATCAGTGTCAACGATCACAGCGTCGGAACAACGTCTACCGAGGGGGAACAACACCGGCAAACAGAGAATAAACACAATCAATGCAATGCACAGTATGATGCATGAACATGGCAGGTATATGTGATGTTGTTTGTTCTAATGCAAACAGCAACAAGTTCAATGGTGCTCATTTGAATCAAGGATTCAAATGCAACTCCAAACTTAAGCATTTTAAATGCCCTTTATGTGTTTTCATCTATACAGCAGGTTTAGGTTGCTTTGTCATGCATGAAACTAGTACAGATGGATAGATTGAATTTTTCTGATAATTTTTCATATATAATTTATTTCATTTGGAGTTACGGTTGATTTTATATGATTTTTAGAAGTTTTAGCTATTTTCTAGAATTTCCCTGATTATTTAGAAAATAAACTAAATTCCAGAAAAGGAATATTGCGTCAGCATTAGGTCATGCTGAGCTCAGCAGAGTCAACAGGGCTGCCCGGGTCAAACCTGACCAGTGGGGTCCATCGATCGATGACCCAATCATCCTGTGTCAATGACAGTGGGTCGGTCAGCGGACACATCATCACGATCAACTCCGGCGCGTGGGTCCTGCTTTGGGTTTAAGTTAACCTAACGAAGCGGCGGGATTAATTAGGGCGTGGGGCCCATCCAGCCGGTGGCTGTGGGGTTAAATTAGCGGCGTCATTACCGCTAATGAAGGTGCCACGTCAGCGGGTCAAACCTGCGGCGCTCGGCCGGGCGAGGTCGACACGCTGCGGCGAGGCTCGAAATCATCCTCCGGCGACCAAATCAGCGGCAGAGCCATCTCTGAGTAGGCGGAGCTCGCTGCTGAGTGGTGCTCTCGGCCGCCGAGATGGCCCGAATGATGGCGGCAATGGCAAGCGTGGCGGCCGGCGTTCGGGCGTCGAACGGATCGACCGTGCAGGGCATGGCAGGAGCAGCGGTGGTAGCGTTAGACCCGTGGGGTTGCAATGAGTTCAGTGGTGAGCTTGAGCAGCGTGCTTTCGAGGCTGTAGCGCGATGGCGACATGGCGGCGAGTTGTCGCTCCGAGGGCCACGGTGGTTTAGAGGCGTGGATGAGCACGGGAGAGAGGGAAAAGGAAAGGGCTCAAAGCGAATCTAGCGAGGCGACGGCGAGGCCGGGAGAGGCTGGAGCTTCGCGAATCCCGGCAGGTCCGCCCGGCGGTCATAGGTTGAAAACGAGGTTGGGGCACGACGCTGATGCACCCGCGTCCGTGGGTTGGTGGAGACGAAGAGGAAGGAGCGGCGGTTCTTCCGGAAGCATCGGCGAGGCAAGGTGGACGGTGGCCACAGTGGCGATGAACAGCGGCGACAGGCTCGCTGGGGTGGCTCTTGAGCGCTGGGGGAGAGGAAGGAACCGAGAGGGGGGAAAGATGCAGGGGGTGTCGTGGCGCTCTTGGCGCCATCAAGCAGCAAAGGCGGCAAGCATGAGGTGGCGTCGCTGCGTGCGTGCCACTTGGCACACGCCCTGTCCTCCGGTGAGAGGAGAGGACGATCAAGGCGTGGCAGTGATCAGTGGGCGAACTCTCTGGTCGGCTGGTAAGTGGCCCAGGTAAGCCTCTCTCCCTTTTTTTCCTATTTTGTTTTCTTTTCTATTTGTGTAATTTTGTTTCTGATTTAGTAAAATACTAAACCAATTTATTTTCTTCTGAAAATTAATGTAGGAACTAATTGGATTATTCCAGAGCCCCACAGTAACCATCAGAATTATTGGGCATATATAATATATATAACATATATAGATATCGAATGCAAATATTTACTGGATTAACTCAAATGGCCAAAAATAAATGCTTCTGAGCTCCCAAAAATATTGGTTGGAATTTTAACTCTGTCCAATATTATTAGAGAAAATCAGGAACATTTTCTCCGGCCAAATTGAAGCAACATTTATCTTGATCATTTTCAAAATGATTTCTGAGGCTTTCACAAATCCCCATTTCAAATTCATTGAAATTTAAACATGATGCTCACACGACTAGCTAGCCCAGAGCAAACCAGAACTAGGGATTTGACAGAGCGGAGGCCTTGCTGGTGAAGTTTCGTACCTTCAACACCGCGCCAAAGCGAGGCGCTGCCGGCTCCACAGCTCCATGGAATGGAGTCGACAAGCGCGACTCCACCACGAGTGGTGGCGCGGCCCAGGGGTGATCTTCTCGCGGCCTCTTCCTGCTTTGATTCCTGCAACATGCACCATGCCTCGTGGAGGCGTTTAAATTCGTGTCTGGTACTGTGAGGACAAACTATGGTCTGTAATATTTGCTTCTGGATTTGCTAGATTTTGCGATTTCCTTCCTATTTGCTTGTGTTCTACGTTGGCAGAGCCCGGCCCCGCGCATACCTCAGCCGCCGTTAGTCTTGACCGGATCACCAGGACGGGACTAAGGAGTGAGGGTCTACGTGGCAAGTTAGGCTCCTGAGTCGCGATGCTCAGGAGTCCCCCTTGACGCGCAAACGGCAAATAGGGAGGGGGTAGAAGAGAGGATTTGTCGTTCTACCTTGGCAGGGCCCGGCCCCGCACATACCTCAACCGCCGTTAGCCTTTCGGAACTAAGGAGTGAGGGGCTACGTGACCAGTTAGGCTACTGAGTCGCGATGCTCAGGAGTCCCCCTTAACGCTCAAACGAGTCTTCATACCTTGGCTCCGCTCGGGGAGAGGTGCGCGACGACCAGGTCCGAGGGACCTGGCTGGGTAGCATGTGCTCGGGTCTGACCCTAGCGCAGCCCCCGTGTCCAGCCCCCTTGCGCGGCACTCCCGAGGGGAGGCTTTGCGATGAGGCCAGACACTGAGCTCTGGGCTCCCTGAGGTTGATGCAGCCATGGGCTTCCCTCAGTTGTTTATCACCAGCGCGGAGCATAGCACTTCCGTATGTGTACAGGCATAGCCGCTCCTCGGCAGTGTTGTCAGCCAACGCAGAGCATGGTGCTTCCACAGTGCGTGGGAGGGGCTCCCCCCAGAGGAGCCCCGGGGCGTGTCAGCCCATACGACACGTGGCGGCGATGGGGCTTGAGAGAGGTGTATCTGGGCACCCGTGAGCCAACGTGGGACTCACGAGGCCCTACCTCGAGGCGGGTTGCGCCTGGCTCTGGGCCTTTGTCAGTGGTTCATTCCTGCAAGGTGGTAAAAATGCAAATGCTCTACGTCCTCAGGTCCCAGCCCTCGAGCAAGCTCAGCCGCCGCTGGTATGACAGGTCGCAATGCCGTGGGTCAAGGCCAGGGGGTGAGGGCTGGAGAGCCAGTAAGAGTCCATGAGTCGCGATGCTCAGGCGCCCCCCTTTTAACGTGCAAGCGGTCCGCATGAGGAAAAATAGACCCGTGGTGGGCAGCGGACGACAATCATGGGTAGGTCAAGCATGAAGGAGCAAATCAACTTAGTAGATGCAGAGGAAGCAAACGCCACTGGGTCAGGCCCAAGTGGCTTGGGGATGATGCAGCCCTAGGGGCGCCCCCAACAAGGTAAGCAGAAGACATAAGCAAAACAGATACATGCCGCCGGGATGGACCCACGCGACCTGGGAATGATGCGGCCCTGGGGGCGCTCCCTGCTGAAACGAAACTCGAAAGAAGTCACCTGATATCATTGCAGAACGAGTGTCGGAGTAGCTGGCAGTGCGGGGTGAAGAAGCCGATCCTCACGAGCCCTCAGGACTCCGAGCCTCGGGAGGCTTAGGGGGTCCGGGCGGCTCGCTGAGGTCCATCTCCATCTCCTCCAGGAATGCGCGATGCTTGGTCACCTAAGCTTCCAGGATGCTCCTCATCAGGCGCTGGTGGGCAGCAGCCGTGTTCGGCAAGCCGAAGGGCATGCGAACGTAGCTGTGCGGTGGACCCACACAACGCCCCACGCGCGAGGGCCAGAAGCACTCCTGGGACGCGAATTGATTGAGCCCTGGGTAGTCGACGCAGATGTGCAGCCCGCCATCCTCGCCTGGATGGGGAGCTATGCTGGGCAGGCGGCGGTTGCCGCGCATGATTCTCGATTCTTGCAACTCCTGAGTGACCTTGGTGATGAACTCCTGAGGGTTGGGCCCTCCTCTCCTTACGCCTTCCTGAGGGAAACATGCCGCGAAGCACGCCTCCAAGTGGTGCCCAAGCGCCTCCCTCGTGATCTTGGCAAAGTCGGTGGCTCCCCAGGAGAGAGCCCCCGAGCCCTGCCCGAGGAGGGCGCCGGGCGTGCCTTCCTATGCGATGGAAGGTGGCGCCCCTTGGACGGGCGCATGTCCAGATGTGGTGCCTCCGGAGGTGCCTGCCTCCTGAGGCCTTGAGCCGGGTGATGTCTTCTTCTTCTTGGGAGCTGCTCTAGGAAGGTTTCCACTCTTGTTGTCCGGGTCTTCGATCAACGCGGCTTGGAAGGCGCGCTCGAGAGAGCACACCGCGTCCTTCTCTTCACAGGGGACCGTGATGACCCCGCCACTTCATGGCATCTTGAGGACGTTGTAACCATGGTGAGTCACTGCCATGAACTTGGCCAGGGCCGGATAACCGAGGATGGCATTGTATGGCACACGAATGTGAGCGACGTCGAAGTCGAGCTCGGTACGGTAGTTGTTGCGCTGTCCAAAGGTGACAGGAAGGCGGACCTGCCCTATCGGGACAGTGGAACCATAAGTGACTCCTGAGAAAGGCTTGGTTGGTTGAAGCTGATCGTATGGCACTTGAAGATTGTAGAACGTCTCGATGGACAGGACGTTGAGTCCTGCTCCGCCATCGATGAGGGTCCTGGTGACTTGCACATTCCTAATGACTGGGGAACAGAGCATTGGGAGGACACCGGCCATCACCGCGCCCTTGAGCTGATCAGCTAGACCGAACGTGATGGCGCACGCAGACCACCTGAGAGGGCGCGTGGCCTCAAGCTTGGGGAGGACTGCATTCACCTCGCGAGCAAACTTCTTGAAGATGCGCTGTGAGGCTGGGGCCTGAGCGCCACCCAAGATGCAAGCGATTGCACGTGGCTCCTGAAAGCCCCCAGCCCCCTCGTCCTGATGATGGTCTTCATTCCTTCTTGGTGGTGGTGGCAGAGGAGGAAGGCCTGCGTTGCCTTGCGGGCGATCCTCATGAGGCTGATCTCTCCAAGCTCCCTCGCGAGGCTGGTCTTGCCAGCGGTCCTCGCAAGGTCGGTCACACCATCCCTGGCGAGGGCCACGGTCGTCCCATCATCCTCCACCTCTTGCTCCGCCTCGGCTGTAGCCCCGATCGTTGTGCTCGGGACGTCGACCGACACGGCCTTCTCGCACGGCCCTGAGCTCTTGACCTTCGTTGGTGTTGTGAGTATGGAGATCGTGGTACACACAGTACCGGCTGCCCTTGGATGACTCCGGCTGGTCCCTGCCGCGCTTCGTGTCTGGCTCTGCTGCGAGCACAGCTGTTCCTTTGCGCTTCACATCCTTCGCCTTGGCTTTCTTCTCCTCGGGGCCTGCCGTCGGGATCTCGAGAAGGGAAAGGTGTCCCTCCTCAGCCCTTGCGCACTTGGTCGCCAGGTTGAACAACTCAAGTGACGTACACAGATCTTCATGGATTGCCAGCTCCTCCTTCATCTTGACGTCGCAGACGTGTCACGACCGGTTTTCCAATAAAATGATTATTGAGAACCGATCTTTTGAGTCCAGTATGAGGAAAATCCTCCTTACTGGTAGACAAAATCTTGATCTGTAAAGCCAGTAGCATTAAAACATATTACAGTGGTCGAGTGAGGGTGCTCAACATTTTTATTACAAACACGCCAATAATTATACATAATGGCGGATATGACACAATGGTGTGGGGTAGCATACTACTGACTCGAGAATAAAGTGGTAGTGGAATAACACGGAGGAGTGGGTAATATGACTCCTAAGCGGCAGCTCATCGGCGTCGAGGTGAAGCTTCGATGAGTTTATTTGGGTAGAGGAAGCGGATATATCTGATGACCAATCCAGGTCGCACGAGACTGGACAGGACTCCTCTAGGCGTCGGACTCGCTATCGAACTCTTCATCCATGAGATCGCCTTCATCAACATCTGGTCAAATCAACAAGCCAGGTGAGTACTTTGAAAGTACTCGCAAGACAGTTCAGACATAAGATATAACAAATGCATGCATGAATGCGTCATGAGCAATTAGCAATGCACATACAATTTAGTAAAACATGGTAAGTAAAAAGGGAGTCGGGCGGTAGTCTTCCCGAAATCCCCAAAGAAAATAACTGAAAACCGATCGGGTGTCTGGAGCGACGCCTCGAAGGGTGAACAAATAAATAATCATGCCGTAGTCGGGTGTCTAAGCGACACCGCATAAAGGGCTTATATTGAAAATAAATGGCATACATGCCGCAGTCGGACGTATGAGCGACATCGCAGAAAGGGCTTATGTCGAAAGTAAATAACAAGCGTGCCAGACGTCGGAGTGGCATCGCAGAAAGGGCTTATATCAAACGTAAATAGCAGGTGTGCCCGCGATCGGACGTCGGCGACATCGCGAAAGGGCTTATATCAAGCGTAAATAACGAGGCGTGCCACGCGATCGGACGTCTGGCGACATCGCGAAAGGGCTTATATCAAAAGTAAACAACAAGTGTGCCACAGTCGGACGTCTGAGCGACATCGCAGAAAGGGCTTATATCCAAAAGTAAATAACAATTGTGCCACAGACGGACGTCTGAGCGACATCGCAGAAAGGGCTTATAAATCATATCTGGTAAATTCACAGGATATAATATTCATAGGAAATATTCAACACACAATAATAAACGGGTTAGTCCATTCACAGGAATAAACATTTAACCGGACTTAACACTCATGTGGTTTACCGGAGTTTTGTCACTGAGACTGCTGACAAGATAGGTTGAACATAGTACTCAGACATGGATAAGATTGTTTCAAAGGATTTTGACTCTGCAGAGTTTGTACTAATTATCCACAGCCACGGATTTCCGTAGTCACGAGGACTAGTTCCGTTTACGGTATTTCGGTAGAAACACATCTAACCAGTACACACCTATCCCACCTCACGATGCCAGGAATCACCCTAGACAACGTTCAAGAAAAACTTTGAGACGGGGAGATCACAACCTCGAATAGCATGGGATCAAATTTATATACCGCGCTCTAAGGGGTGCCCCCCCTCTCGGTCCCAACCGGAAACACCCATGCCCCCTGACCGGATGACGGGCTTTAATCCAGGGCCATGGAACCCTCATCCCGCCTCTCTATTTGGTGTGTACCAGGAAAGCGGTTTTCAACTTACTAAGCCATATCCCTTGTGGAAAACATGTGGTAGTACGGAAAGGGAAATGGATGGAAACGTGACTTGATTCACGTTGACACTGAAGTCAAAAGGTCTGGCTTAAGACTGGCATGCTACAACACTGCCATCTTACCCATTCTCATGCCATCACATGGCCATGCAAATTTATAACCGACAACATATGGATTATCGAAACTCACCTGCCTCAACTTTGCATGAAATATGACATTCATCGAGATGCTGATAAACATGCCATGAACTACTTAATGCAAACATGCCAAGGACACTCATCATATCAAAAGTTCAAACATGCTTACCTAGTTCGGAGTAGTCGGAGTCTAGCTTGGCGAAGTTCGCGGTTCCGTCACCTCCTCCGGTATATACGGTATAAAAACACATGTACTTATCGTAAATACCGTGAGTGCACATAAAAGTGTTCCAAATATTTTTCAAATAAATCTGATAAAAAACTAGACAAAATTTTAAAGAGGACAGAAAAAGAATCAATCAAAAATCCTTTTCTGTTTAAAAGTTATAAGGGTTTTAATCTAGGACCTTTCTATAATGAAATGAAACTTCTCGGGGCTGAACAGAAAAGACCGAAAACGCTTCACCTGAAAGCGTATTTGCTCGAATCGTTTTTAGAAAACGGTTCGTTTAAAAGAAAAGAGAGGCTGACAGGCGGGCCCCACCCATCAGGTTTGAAATTTCAAACGGGGAAGAACAGAGCCCACCGGCGCCCGAGAGCTGCGGCGGTCGCCGGCAGCAATCCACGACGGGGCAGGGGGATCGGGCGGTACCTACGCGTACAGCGTGTCCTTCTGCGTCGGTGGGTGGTGGTGGTGGTCGTCGGCGAGCACTACGTGAGCAGCGGCCCTTGCTCCGTGACGGCGGCTCGGGTGGAGTTGGATCTCGTCGGGAGGGCTGCGAAGGTCAAATTGAAGCTTGGGTCAGCTCACTGGGTGCTCGAGGAGGTTACTGACAAAGTTTGGGCGTCGGGGATGGCCTCACCGGAGTGGATCGAGCTGGTGGCGAGGCGGATCGGGCGGCGGAGTTGGGGAGGAGACCTCCTCGAGGTCCTCCTAGTGGCTTAGTGGGGTGTTGGTGGGGTGCAGTGGTGGTGCGTGCTCGAGAAGCGAGCTCGGGACCCCTTTATAGGCGATCCGGCGGTGGCCGTGAGCGGGATCTCCGGTGATTATTCTGGCGCGCAGTGCTTGGTCGGGAGTTTAGAGTTGGGCGTCAACGTGGAGGTTCACCGTTCCATTTAGGTGCTAACCAAGTTTGGATTAGGCTCTCTGGGTGGCTTCGGCGAGGCAGGCGGCCGGGCCCGTCGGCGCGAGGGCGCTGTGCTTGCCGGGCCACGCGACGGTGCTTTGGGGCGTCTTGCTGGCATGCATGAGGCCACGCGAGGGCTAGGGGTGTTAGGCGGCGCGGGCGGCGTGGCGAGCTGGCTCGCTCCCGTTGGCCGCCACGGGTGGCTCTGCCACCGCAGAAGCTGCCGGCGTCGGTGATGCTCGCCGCCACCGACACCTGCGCCTGTCCAAGAGAGCGTGCGGTGCTCTGGTCAAGGAGGAGAGGCCGTGTGCAATGCGCCAGGGCGCTCAGATGATCGATGACAACTCTCTGACAAAAAACGACACTACAAAACTCTGAAACTCTGAACTTTCTGAAAGTGTGCAGGAACAGTGCCGGCCAAGTGTTCGACGAAATGATTTTGGCATGTGGGGAACTTTCCTTGAGCTGATTTTTGGTCGGGTGGCCTCTCATTGCATCTGGGGGCTGCCTGAATTTTGGTAGAATTTTTGGGGAAGAGGAAATATGAATTTCACCAAATTTGACAAATCTGGTCCAAACTTGCAGAGGATGAAACTTGAAAATTTTGAAAAGAGGAAGAGTGGATCTTGATGGATCTAGGTTGGGGGTGCTAAAGACTATCCAGAGGAGTTGGTTTGAGATCAAAACTCAAATGGAATTAGGTACTTGCTTTGTAAATCACCTAGGCTTAAAATAAATGACAGAATTGTTTTGGGAAATAAAATAAATGAAATAAAATCCAAAAATGGGTTGGACTTGTTGGAACAGTAAGTTTAGATTGCTCCAAAGAGGAAGGAGGGGTTTTGAGAGGTTTTACCAAATGAGGCATGGTAAAACCATGGGTGGTTTCAAAATGAAAGAAGCCCCAAAACTCATAGGGTTTCTTTTTTTAAAAGAAAATAATTTCCAAGAAAATATATTTGAGGAGGGAACAATCAGAAGGAAAGTTCTCATTAACCAAACACCAGGGTTGAAGAAGATACAAAAATAAAATCCTTGCCAAGGGAAAAAGTTTTGAGAGAGAAGTTTTTCGAAGATTTTAAATGACCTTCTTCAAATCCAACAAAGTTTTCGTTGAAAACCAAATAAAATTTTATGAGTGTCACAACACCTACCCCCTTAGGAAAAATCTCGTCCCCGAGATTTCAGATGATCCTCAAATAAGTGTGGGTGCTATGTCCGAAGAAAATCCTCTCTTTCCCAAGTTGCTTCACTCTTGGTGTGGTTGCTCCACTGAACTCTGGAAAACTTGATGGTTTTCTGTCGGGTCCTCCTTTCCGACTCCTCCAAGATCTTTATTGGATGTTCCCGATAAGTGAGGTCTGGTTGCACGTCAATGTCTTCATGAGATACTTGTTTCTCTGGGTTGCTCACGCACTTCCTCAACTGCGAGACGTGGAACACGTCGTGGACATCGGATAATTCTTCGGGTAGGTCTAGCTGATAGGCTACTGTGCCTCTTCGTGCCACTATACAGAAGGGTCCGATGAATCTTGGTGCTAGCTTTCCCTTAACCTTGAATCGTTGCAGGCCTCTCATAGGAGATACTCGTAAGTACACAAACTCACGGGGTTCAAAACTGACTCCCCGATGTTTTTGATCGTAATAACTCTTCTGTCGACTTTGGGCTATCTTGAGTCGATCCCTAATTACCTTAACTTTATCTTCAGCCTCCTTGAGCATATGCGGGCGAAGATATGGCTGTCTCCGTTTCGACCAATTTAGTGGGATCGACATCTTCGCGTCTGAGGCTTCAAATGGTGCCATTTGCAGGCTGGCCTAGTAACTGTTGTTGTATGCGAACTCTGCATAAGGCAAGCTTTCTTCCCAACTGGTTCCATAGGTGAGGACACATGCTCTCAGCATGTCCTCTAGAATTTGGTTTACTCGTTTAGTTTGTCCATCCGTCTAGGGATGGTATGCTGTACTGAAAGCTAGTTGGGTTCCCAGAGCCTGTTGTAATTGATCCCAAAATCGGGAGACGAATTGAGTGCCTCTGTCCGATATTATAGTCTTTGGAACTCCATGTAAGCAGATGATACGGGAGAGATAAAGCCTGGCAAGCTTCTGAGTGGTGTGGTTGTCTTCACGGGGATGAAGTGTGCCACCTTAGTCAGTCTATCTGTGATAACCCATATGGCATCATTTCCGTGTTGTGACCGAGGTAGCCCAACAATAAAATCCATTCCAATCTCGTCCCATTTCCACTCGGGTATCTTATTTGGTTGTAATAGTCTGGCCGGTTTCTGGTGCTCGGCCTTGATGCGTTGACATGAGTCACAACACACGATGAACGTGGCTATGTCCCTTTTCATACCGTGCCACCAAAATTTTCCCTGAATATCCTTGTACATTTTTGTTCCTCCAGGATGGATTGAATACGGAGCGGTGTGGCCTTCAGCTAAGATTTGTTGTTTAAGGTCCTCGATATTTGGTACGCAAAGTCTATCTCCATAACACAATATTCCCTGCTCATCGATAACGAATTCTGAGGCCTTGCCCAAACTCACTTTCCATCTTATGCCTTCAATGTTGGGGTGCCCATGCTGAGCCTCTTTAATCTTTTCTATCAGGGTAGGCTGCATTTCTAAATTCGACACACTGCCTTCGGTGACCACCAGCAAGTTGAGTTTAGCAAACTCCTACCGAAATTCAGGTCTCAGGTTCGGTAGGTTGTCGTTGTTCGGGCTAGGGTTCCGACTTAGAGCATCTGCCACTACATTTGCTTTTCCTGGATGGTAGTGGATTCCAACATCATAATCCTTCACTAATTCCAACCAGCATCGTTGCCGTAAATTTAGTTCCGGTTGTGTGAAAATATACTTGAGGCTTTTATGGTCCGTGTATATTTCTAGCGATTTCAAGTAAAAAGTGTCTCCATTCCTTGAGTGCATGAATGACTGCTGCCAACTCTAGGTCATGAGTAGGATAATTTTCTTCATGCTTGCGAAGTTGTGCGGAAACAAATCGACTACCTTTCCTTCTTGCATCAATCGCATCCGAGGCCTTTCCGGATGCGTCTGTACACCTCAAAATTCTTGTGTATGTCGGCACAATTAATCTTGGTGCTGTCGTTAATTTCTTTTTAGTTCTTGGAAACTTTTCTGCAAGCTTCCGTCCATTCAAACTTCTTGTCTTTCTTGAGTAAGCTGCGTCATCGGCTTTGCTATGGTGGAGAATCCTTCAATAAATCTTGGTAGTATCCTGCCATTCCCAAGAAACTTCAGACGTCCGTTCTGTTGGCTGGTGGTTTCCAGCCAAATCGGCCTTGACTTTTTCGGGTCTCGGCAATACCTTCTTGGGTCGATCGTGGCCCGAAAACCTACTGTCTCAGCCAAAATTCACACTTGCTGAACTTGGCGTACAATTGATGTTTCTTGAGTTCTCCTAGTACAATTCTGAGATGTTCAGCGTGCTCTTCTGGTGTCTTGGAGTATATCAGAATATCGTTGATGAATACCACAACAAACTTGTCCATAAACTTCATAAATACTTTGTTCATGAGGTGAACAAAATATGTTGGGGCGTTTGTTAGTCCAAACGGCATTACTGTGAACTCATACAGTCCGTATCTGGAGGTGAAGACTGTCTTGGGGATATCTTCCGTTCATACCTTTAATTGATGGTATCCCAACCTTAAGTCAATTTTTGAGAATACTTTGGCCTGAGCGAGCTGGTCAAATAAATCATTTATCCGTGGCATCGGGTATTTGTTCTTGATTGTGACCATGTTAAGTGCTCGATAGTCTATACACAATCTCAGTGTCCCATCCTTCTTCTTGGCAAATAAAATTGGTGAACCCCAAGGTGAGGAGCTGGCTCGAATATATCCTTTGTCCAGTAATTCTTTTATTTTCTTCTTTAATTCTACCAATTCGGATGGTGCCATTCTGTATGGTTTCTTGTATATGGGGGTGGTTCCGGGTGCTAGCTTAATGCCGAATTCTATCTCTCGGTCTGGTGGCATGCCTGGTAGTTCTTCGGGAAATACGTCTGGAAATTCACACACTACTGGAACCTTGCTTAACTCAGAAACGTCCACCGTGTTCAACCTCGGTTGCCGAGATATTTGTCTTTCTTTGGCTGAAACCTTTATTGTCTTCCCGTGATGGTGGGTGAGAATTACGGTCCGGTTGAAGCAGTCAATAAAACCTTTGTTGGTGGTTAACCAATCCATCCCTAGGATGACATCCATCCTTTATTTTCCAATACAATAAGGTTGGCGTGAAACTTCAATCCTTCAAATTCAATAACCACACCTTGGCGGTAACTCTCGAGTCACTTGCTTAATCCCAGGGGACTTGATGATCATGGATTTTTTCCAAGGGAAGCATTGAAAAATTATTTTGCAAAGCAAATCTCTTGAAATGAATGAGTGAGAAGCTCGAAATCAAACAAAACCATGGCAGATATTGTGTTGATGAGGAACGTGCGAGTCACGATATCCGGGGTGTTTTGTGCTTCCTCTCTGGTCACGTGGTTCAGATGACCCTTCCTGTGATTGTTATTGGGGTTGAAATTGTTCCGCTTGGGCGCTGAATTATTGCCACCGTTGTTCGGTTTTGGGGTCGAGTTCCTTGGCTTGGGGCACTATTTTGCATAGTGCCCTTCTTCTCCACAAGCGTAGCAAGTAACGCCTGGGCGATACGTGAACTCCTTGTCCCTTGCATGGAAATTCTTGATTGGGTGTGAAGCATTCATCGTGGTTTTGTGTGTCCCACCTTTCTGAAAATACGTCTTGCTTCGGTGGTTGCGAGCAAGAGTAGTCTAGTCCCTTTTTCGCTTGCAGAAATCCTCCAAGCTGCGTCTCTCATTTTCCAAGGTAATGGCCTTATCCACCAGCGTCTTGAAATCTGGAAAGGTGTGCACAACCAGCTGGCATTTAAGCGCGGGTGCCAGGCCTTCCAAGAATTTTTCCATCTTTTTGCTTTCAGTCATACGCTCTTCATTGGCGTAGCGAGACAACAGAGTAAACTGGCTGTTGTATTCTGACACCGTCATGGTCCTTTGTTTGAGGTCATCAAATTCTCTCTTCTTGATCTTCATAACACTTTTTGGAATGTGCGCCCCACGAAAACCTTCTTTGAATTCCTCCCATGTTATTTCATTTTCGTTGGGGTGCATGTGTAGGAAATTTTCCCACCATGATGCAGCTGCTCCAGTGAGATAGTGCGGTGCATATAGTACTTTCTCACGGTCTGAACACTGTGCAATAATTAATTTTATTTCCATGTCTCGAAACCAGTCGTCGGCCTCAAGAGGATTGTCAGTATGAGAAAATGTTGGGGGACGCGTCTTCTGTAGCTCAGACAACTTGGATTGCTGCTGATACTGTCCATGGTGATTTCCCATATTGATGACTTGGTTCATCATTTCCTGATGTTGTTGCTGACTCTGTTCGTAAAGGCGGCATACTTGGGTAAATGCTGTTTCACTGCCCTGTTGACTTGACTACCCCTGTGTGAAATTGTTGTTTGGTGGTGTGCCATAATTTTCCTCTAGCTAATTTGGCATGGAGCGTGTCCAAGGACGAGACATTTTTCACTCTGGGGATATATTTTGTAAAACTCATAAGAAAAGAAATTGAGTCACAAAAGTCAATAAATTCATAAAGACGGGAAATTTTAAATGCTCCAAGATTTTTCAAGAGAATAAACGTTTGCGTATGGAGAAGGACTGCTCATTACATATCTTACATAAGCAGTAATTATACAATACATCACTCAGGATATGCGTACATATTCCTGACATGTTATTTAGGCTAGTGCACTTCTCCCAGTTCCTACATGATGCGCAAACAAGCTACTTCTCACAACCTATGTACATATAAACATATCGTACAAGTCGGTACATCGCATGGCGGCTAAGTGCGCTTAGTCGGAGATGGTAAGGATCTCCCTTGGCCTGCCGAGGGTGAGGCGCAGTGAGGCTGGGGACTCAACCTCCTCCTCGCTAATGGGCTCCAGACGTGAAGCGTTGCGCTGAGTTGATGGAGCGGGTGCCATAGGCGGAGCGACACGAATAGGAGTAGGCGCAATAGGTGGTGCAGAACGAACTAGAGTGGGCGCAATGACTTGGTTGAACTCCTCGGTGGTAGGCAGGCGACGAGCAGTGGCGAGAAACGTGGGAGAATAAGATGCCGAGGACGAGACGAAAGTCAGCGGTGGTGCGGTGTGCAGAAGCTCCCTCCTGTTGGCGGCACAGCCATGGACTGAGTCCATGCGGGCAGCCACAAGGTCGTCCACCAGGCTGTCGAAGGCTGCCTCCAGAGCTCGGAGGTACTCGACAAGCATCTCAATAGCCTCGTCTCGCTCTCCTCTGGGGCAAGCGAATGAGTAGTGACAGTGTATGGCACGTGGCATGGAAGGTAGCGGTAGCGACAGTCTTCATTGAAGGAAGAGCATCCCGGAGACGAGCTATCGCCTCACGGGAAGCCATCTGCATAGCATGCCTCTCCGTAGGCATGGCTCTCCCCAAGAACCGGAAGCGGCGTAACTCAACACGCCCTCCCTTGAATTGCATCGGCCTGGTGCACGGTCGGTGTCGTTGATCTTGTGCGGGTAGAGTGTGAAGACTGGCGCATGATGGCCCCATCGCGACCTGGACAATGAAGGAGAGGAGCTTGACGAACCCCTCAGCACATTGGCGAACACCTGTGACTCACAGTCGTTGCCAGCCATCTACAAAAGTAGGCAAAAATTCTGAATGGTCAGATCATAAATTTATGCTGACTGTCAGAAAATGACTACATTTGCAAAAATATGAATAAACTCTATTATGCTAATAACCGATTAGCGATCGCACCTAGTGGCTTCCTACAGTCAGCCTGGCTCTGATACCAAGCTTGTCACGACCGGTTTTCCAATAAAATGATTATTGAGAACCGATCTTTTGAGTCCAGTATGAGGAAAATCCTCCTTACTGGTAGACAAAATCTTGATACAAAAAGCCAGTAGCATTAAAACATATTACAGGGTCGAGCTGAGGGTGCTCAACATTTTATTACAAGCACGCCAATAATTATACATAATGGCGGATATGACACAATGGTGTGGGGTGGCATACTACTGACTCGAGAATAAAGTGGTAGTGGAATAACACAGAGGAGTGGGTAATATGACTCCTAAATTGGCAGCTCATCGAACGTCGAGGTGAAGCTCGATGAGTTTATTTGGGTAGCGGAAGCGAATATAATACAGTGACCAATCCAGGGTTGCACGAGACTGACTGGGACTCCTCTAGGCGTCGGACTCGCTATCGAACTCTTCATCCATGAGATCGCCTTCATCAACATCTGGCCAAATCAACAAGCCAGGTGAGTACTTTGAAAGTACTCGCAAGACAGTTCGGACGTAACATATAACAAATGCATGCATGAATGCTTCATGAGCAATTAGCAACGCACATACAATTTAGTAAAACATGGTAAGTAAAAAGGGAGTCGAGCGGTAGTCTTCCCGAAATCCCCAAAGAAAATAACTGAAAACCGATCGGGTGTCTGGAGCGATGCCTCGAAGGGTGAACAAATAAATAATCATGCTGCAGTCGGGCGTCTAAGCGACACCGCATAAAGGGCTTATATTGAAAATAAATGACATACATGCCACAGTCGGACGTCTAAGCGACATCGCAGAAAGGGCTTATGTCGAAAGTAAATAACAAGCGTGCCACAGTCGGACGTCGGAGCGACATCGCAGAAAGGGCTTATATCAAAAGTAAATAACAGGCATGCCACATTCGGACGTCTGAGCGACATCGCAGAAAGGGCTTATATCAAACGTAAATAACAGGCGTGCCACAGTCGGACGTCTGAGTGACATCGCAGAAAGGGCTTATATTAAAAGTAAACAACAAGTGTGCCACAGTCGGACGTCTGAGCGACATCGCAGAAAGGGCTTATGTCCAAAAGTAAATAACAATTGTGCCACAGTCGGACGTCTGAGCGACATCGCAGAAAGGGCTTATAAATCATATCTGGTAAATTCACAGGATATAATATTCATAGGAAATATTCAACACACAATAATAAACGGGTTAGTCCATCCACAGGAATAAACATTTAACCGGATTTAACACTCATGTGGTTTACCGAAGTTTTGTCACTGAGACTGATGCTGACAAGATAGGTTGAACATAGTACTCAGACATGGATAAGATTGTTTCAAAGGATTTTGACTCTGCAGAGTTTGTACTAATTATCCACAGCCAACGGATTTCCGTAGTCACGAGGACTAGTTCCGTTTACGGTATTTCGGTAGAAACACATTGTAACGCCCGGATAATCATGCTACAGTAATCTCACGTGATGGTGCCACGTCACCTTTTGCCACTGTAGTTAACCACGGGTTAGATCGAAACAGTTTCGGAATTAAAATTCAAAATTATAATGACAATAAAAGTTTTCAAAAATTAAAACTAAAATGTTCGGGGGTTGTCAAATATTACAAAGTTAATTATGGGGGGGTGCACACATTTTTGTAAAGTGTCTGGATATTATTAAATGAATTAAAACAGAAAAGGAAAATAAGAAAAGAAAAATAAAACAAAAGGAGAAAAAGGGAAACCCCCCCATTGCCCAATCGGGCCAAGCCCACTGCCCACCAGCCAGCCCATGGCCATCAGGCCCACCCTCACTCCCTTACCCCGGTCGGGCGGAAACCCTAGCCGACCACCCCATTCCCCACGATCCCCTTCTCCTCCCTCCCGCGCCGATCTGGATTGGGATCCGCCCGATCCGTCGCCCCGACGCCGCGACCCACCGCCCGCCCTTACCTCCTCCTCCTCCCGACCGGCCGGGTAGGGCGCCTGACGCCTCTCGTCGCCTCGGAGCCGCCCACGACCACCTCGCCTCGCCCACCGCCCGTCGCCGCCAGCGCCTCGCCCTCCTCCCCACGGACGCCCGACCGCCCGAGCCAGCTTCGAGACCCCACGCGCCCCCCCGTGAGCTCTTCCCTCCCTGCCCGCTCCGTCGCCCGTGAGGGATCGACCCCGCGGTCGCCATGGCCGGAGCTCGCTCGTGCCGCTGTTGCAGCGCTCCGGCTCAAGCCTGCTCACTGCGCCCATGAACCCTCCCCTCGCGCCTCCGCCGCTCGGTGAGGCCCTTCCCCGACGCCGGGCCGTTCCGCCCCGGCCCTCCCTCTCTCTTCCTCGCCCGAGCACGGGAACGTGCTCCCCGGCCCTCCCTCTCTCTTCCTCGCCCGCGATTCGAACGGGCCCGAGCGCCACCGCCGCTCCCCGTCGCTGGTCCGGCCAGCTCCGGCCTCCCTAGCGCCGCCTACTCCCACCACTCGACGCGGCGTCTACCCAATGATAAACGCCCCCCTCGCTCGTTCATGCCCTCGTCGCCCGACCCGTCCTCGCCCAACTCTGGCGACCGCGGACCTCGACACCGGCGCCGTTTCCGGCTGTCCCAGCCACTGCCGTTTCCGTGGTTGGACGCGCGACGACGTCAAGGTTCGAACGCTACCGGCCACGCCCTTTTTGACGCCCCCTAGCCCCTTTCCCGATCCTCTCCGTGCGCCAAGCGTGAGTTGGCTCGCCGAGCTCTCTCCGTGGCGCCGACGTGGCCGACCTAGCCCCACCCTTGGGGTCATCGCTGGTGGCCCCAAGGGCGGGCTGACCAGTTGGTCGAGTCAACGCAGCCGACTGGTAGCCCGATCGGCGACATAAGGGCCCGCACCGCTGGGCCACTAACTGGTGGGCCCAGGGCCCCCTTTGGCCTGTTGACCCGGTTAGCCTTGATGGCTCGGACCGCCATGCCATCACCACGAGGTCCCACCCCAAACGTTAAAATAAAAATAAATTATAATTAAAATGTTAATTAATTAATTAAGTAAATAATTAATTTAATTAACCTGATTAATTAATCTAATGGCTAATTAACTTAATTAACTACATTAATTAACTAATGTAGTATGACTGACGGGACCCACATGACAGGTTGACCAAGTCAACTCTGTTGATCTTGACGTCGACATGACATCATCATGGCGTCATAAATCCATTTTTCTAATAAATTAATTAATTAATTAAATTCCGAAATTAATAAAATCTTTAAAAATCATATCTTTTAATCCGTAACTTCGGTTAAAATATTTTCAACATGAAAGTTACTCGAGCGGCGAGGCGAATCCGGATACGCAGTCCGTTCGTCCGCCACACACCCCTAACCTATCGAACCTGCAACTTTCCCCCTCCGGCTCCTCTGCCCGAAAACACGAAACACCGGGAATACTTTCCCGGATGTTTCCCCCCTTAACCAATACCACCTCTTACCACGTTAGGGCACGCCTAGCATCGCTACTTGTCATGTCATGCATCGATATGCATCTGTTTACTTGGTATTCATTGTTTCTTCCCCCTCTTCTCTCCGGTAGACTACAAGACCGACGCCTGCTTCTGCCTGCCCGTTCGACTACGGTGTTGACGACCCCTCTCTCTTGCCGAGCAACCAGCAAGCCCCCCCTGATCGCGAGATATCGCCTACTCTTCTCTATACTTCTTGCATTAGAGTAGTGTAGCATATTCTTTTTCAGATGCTCCTATCTTCTTTGCATAGCCTATCCTTGTTACCACTGTTGTTACCTTTACGCAATCCTATATGCTTAGTATAGGATGCTAGTACTTTCATCTGTGGCCCTACATTCTTGTCCGTCTGCCGTGCTATACTATCGGGCCGTGATCACTCGGGAGGTGATCACGGGTATATATTATATACTTTATACATGATACATGTGGAAACTAAAGTCGGGTCGGCTGGTGGAGCACCCGCGAGTGGATCTTGAGGCGGAGCGAAAGGGCAGGTTGAGACCGCCTAGGAGAGAGGTGGGCCTGGCCCTGTTCGGCGTTCGCGGATACTTAACACGCTTAACGAGGTCTTGGTATTTGATCTGAGTTGGCTCTGAGCTTATACGCACTAACCATCTACGCGGGAGTAGTTATGGGTATCCGGCGTCGTGGTATCACCAAGCACTTCAGACGTCGGACGTGAGCGGTGCGCGCGGATTGGACTGAACGCCACTAGGCTAGGTCTGCTTCCGCCGCCCACATAGCGTCTTGTGTGTGCTCGAGGCGATGGGCCCAGACCCTGCGGCGCTTAGGTTTAGACCGCGTCTTGGCCTCTCTGTTGAGCCTAGGTGGGGCTGCGGCGTGTTGATCTTCCGCGGCGGGCATGACCCAGAAAGTGTGTCCGCCAAATGGGATCAAGCGTCTGGGTAAGATGGTGCACCCTGCAGGAAGTTAATCTATTCGAATAGCCGTGATCTTGATAACAGGGCGACTTGGAGTTGTACCTTGAGCTTATGACAACTAGAACCGGATACTTGATAAAACACACCCTTCCAAGTGCGGATACAACGGTGGTCGCTCTCTCGTGGATATGAGGAGGGATCGCGGGTAGGATTATTGCTATGTGATGTTACTTGGAGGACTTGATTGCCCTCTTCTACTGTTGCAAGGCAGGTGACCGTGAAGCGTAGTCTTGATAAGACTAGCTATCCCCTCTTATTACGGCATTCTACAGCTTCAGTCCACTGATATGGCCCTTTACACATATATCCATGCATATGTAGTGTAGCTCCTTGCTTGCGAGTACTTTGGATGAGTACTCACGGTTGCCTTGTTTCCCCCTTTCCCCCTACCTCTATTCGCTTGCTGCAACCAGACGATGGAGCCCAGGAGCCAGACGCCACCGTCGATGACGACTACTACACTGGAGGTGCCTACTACTACGTGCAGCCCGCTGACGATGACCAGGAGTAGTTTAGGAGGATCCCACGCAGGAGGCCTGCGCCTCTTTCGATCGGTATCCCAGTTTGTGCTAGCCTTCTTAAGGCAAACTTGATTAACTTATGTCTGTACTCAGATATTGTTGCTTCCGCTGACTCGTCTATGATCGAGCACTTGTATTCGAGCCCTCGAGGCCCCTGGCTTGTATTATGATGCTTGTATGACTTATTTTATTTGTAGAGTTGTGTTGTGATATCTTCCCGTGAGTCCCTGATCTTGATCGTACACATTTGCGTGCATGATTAGTGTACGATTGAATCGGGGGCGTCACACACATCTAACCAGTACACACCCATCCCACCTCACGATGCCAGGTATCACCCTAGACAACGTTCAAGAAAAACTTTGAGACGGGGAGATCACAACCTCGAATAGCATGGGATCAAATTTATATCTGTGGCGCTCTAAGGGTGCCCCCTCTTGGTCCCAACCGGAAACACCCATGCCCCCTGACCGGATGACGGGCTTTAATCCAGGGCCATGGAACCCTCATCCCGGCCTCTCTATTTGGTGTGTACCAGGAAAGCGGTTTGCAACTTACTAAGCCATATCCCTTGTGGAAAACATGTGGTAGTACGGGAATGGAAATGGATGGAAACGTGACTTGATTCACGTTGACACTGAAGTCAAAAGGTCTGGCCTAAGACTGACATGCTACAACACTGCCATCTTACCCATTCTCATGCCATCACATGGCCATGCAAACTTATAACCGACAACATATGGATTATCAAAACTCACCTGCCTCAACTTTGCATGAAATATGACATTCATCGAGATGCTCATAAACATGCCATGAACTACTTAATGCAAACATGCCAAGGACACTCATCATATCAAAAGTTCAAACATGCTTGCCTGTTTCGGAGTAGTCGGAGTCTAGCTTGGCGAAGTTCGTGGTTCCGTCACCTCCTCCGGTATCTACGGTATAAAAACATACGTACTTATCGTATATACCGTGAGTGCATAGAAAAGTGTTCCAAATATTTTTTAAATAAAACTGATAAAAAACTAGACAAAATTTTAAAGAGGACAGAAAAAGAATCAATCAAAAATCCTTTTCTGTTTAAAAGTTATAAGGGTTTTAATCCAGGGACCTTTCTGTAATGAAACAAAAACTTCTCAGGGAGCTGAACAGAAAAGACCAGAAAAATGCTTCAGACTGAAAGCGTATTTGCCCGAATACGTTTTCAGAAAACGGTTTGTTTAAAAGAAAAGAGAGGCTGACAGGCGGGTCCCACCCGTCAGGTTTGAAATTTCAAACGGGGAAGAACAGAGCTCGCCGGCGCCCGAGAGTTGCGGTGGTCGCCGGCGGCGATCCACGGCGAGGCAGGGGGATCGGGCGGTACCTACGTGTACAGCGTGTCCTTCCGCGTCGGTGGGTGGTGGTGGTGGTCGTCGGCGAGCACTACGTCGACGGCGGCCCTTGCTCCGGCGGACGGCGGCTCGGGTGGAGTTGGATCTCGTCGGGGAGGGCTGCGAAGGTCAAATTGAATCTTGGGTCAGCTCACTGGGTGCTCGAGGAGGCTACTAACGAAGTTTGGGCGTCGGGGATGGCCTCACCGAAGTGGATCGAGCTGGTGGCCGAGGCGGATCGGGGCGGCCGGAGTTGGGGGAGGAGACCTCCTCGAGGTCCTCCTAGTGGCTTGGCGGGGTGTTGGTGGGGTGCAGTGGTGGTGCGTGCTCGAGAGCGAGCTCAGGGCCCCTTTTTATAGGCGATCCGAGGCAGTGGCCGTGAACGGGGATCTTCAGCAATGGTTACGGCGGCGCAGTGCTTGGTCGGGGAGTTTAGGGAGTTGGGCGTCAACGTGGAGGTTCACCGGTTCCATTTAGGTGCTAACCAAGTTTGGATTAGGCTCTCTGGGTGGCTTCGACGGAACGGGGCGGCGCGGGCCCGTCGGCGGCAGAGGGCGCGCCTGTGCTTGCCGGGCCACGGCGACAGTGCTGCAGGTGCGCTGGCATGCATGAGGCCACGCGGAGGGCTAGGGGCGTTAGGCGGCGCCGACGGCGTGGCGAGCTAGCTCGCTCCCGTTGGCCGCCACGGGTGGCTCTGCCACCGCAGAAGCTGCCGGCGTCGGTGATGCTCGCCGCCACCGACACCTGCGCCCGTCCAAGAGAGCGTGCGGTGCTCTGGTCAAGGAGGAGAGGCCGTGCGCAACGCGCCATGGCGCTCAGATGATCAGTGACAACTCTCTGACGAAAAACGACACTCCAAAACTCTGAACTTTCTGAAAGTGTGTAGGAACAGTGCCGACCAAGTGTTCGACGAAATGATTTTGGCATGTGGGGAACTTTCCTTGAGCTGATTTTTGGTGGGGTGGCCTCTCATTGCATCTGGGGGCTACCTGAATTTTGGTAGAATTTTTGGGGAAGAGGAAATTTGAATTTCACCAAATTTGACAAATCTGGTCCAAACTTGCAGAGGATGAAACTTGAAAATTTTGAAAAGAGGAAGAGTGGATCTTGATGGATCTAGGTTGGGGGTGCTAAATACTATCCAGAGGAGTTGGTTTGAGATCAAAACTCAAAGGGAATTAGGTACTTGCTTTGTAAATCACCTAGGCTTAAAATAAATGACAGAATTGTTTTGGGAAATAAAATAAATAAAATAAAATCCAAAAATGGGTTGGACTTGTTGGAACAGAAAGTTTAGATTGCTCCAAAGAGGAAGGAGGGGTTTTGGGAGGTTTTACCACATGAGGCATGGTAAAACCATGGGTGGTTTCAAAATGAAAGAAGCCCCAAAACTCATAGGGTTTTTTTTAAAGAAAATAATTTCCAAGAAAATATATTTGAGGAGGGAACAATCAGAAGGAAAGTTCTCATTAACCAAACACCAGGGTTGAAGAAGATACAAAAATAAAATCCTTGCCAAAGGAAAAAGTTTTGAGAGAGAAGTTTTTGGAAGAATTTAAATGACCTTCTTCAAATCCAACAAAGTTTTCATTGAAAACCAAATAAAATTTTTTGAGTGTCACAGGACGCCATCAGAGAACGCCGAAATGATGGCCCCTTCGGTCACCCTGGGAATCTTGAGGCGAGCATTGTTGAAGCGCTGGATCTACTTCTGCAAGGTCTCTCCAGGCTGCTGCTTGATGCAGCGTAGGTCACCCACGGCCGGCGGGCGGTCGCGAGTGCCCTAGAAGTTGGCGATGAAGCGGGTGCGCATCTCATCCCAAGAGGAGATCGTGCCAGGGGCCAGGTTCAGGAGCCAGGTGCGGGCGCCGTCCTTGAGTGCCATGGGAAACCAGTTCGCCATGACCTTTTCTTCCCCGTTGGCGGCTTCGATGCCCAGCTCGTAGAGCTGTAGGAACTCCGCGGGGTCGGCAGTGCCGTCGTAGCGAGGGGGCAGGTCAGGCTTGAACTTGCCTGGCCAGGAAACACTGCGTAGCTCGGGGGTGAAGGCGCGGCAGCCTGCGGTGGCCACCGGAGCCTTCTACTGATGATGTGCTTGCTCCTTGGGATTCCCGCGCGCTGCTGCCTGGAGCAGCGCGGGGTCTTGACATGGTGGCGCAGGGATGCGGTCGTGGCGCACCGGTGCCGGGAGCACGCGTGCACCTTCTTGGGGACGAAGGATTTCTTGGCAGCTCCTCTCTGGTCGCGCGGGCGCCGGACACGGTGGATCTCGTCCTGGGGCCGCGCGCCTTGGAGCCAGGGCGCCTTCTTGGGGAGGAGGTGGTGGAGGCACCTCCTGATCTGCGCCTCCTGCGCAGGACGGAGGGCGGGGCAGCGAGAGGGACGGCATAAGAGAGCCCCCTGTGGCGCAGACGAGCTCGGTGATGCGGGCGAGCCAGCCCTCGTAGAGGTCGTCGATGGGACAGTAGTGCAAGAGCTCACGCGCCAGGAGCAATGCGGCGTGAGCGTTCATGGGGGCACAACGGGTGTGGGACGACGAACCGGCCGGGGTCAGCGACAGGGTGGCGGTGCAGCCTTCCCGCTGCGCCGAAGGATGCAGAGACGAGGCCTGCTGCTCGTTCCCCACCAGGCCGGTGGCGGTGTTGGCGGCGGGCGACGGGGAACGGCGGGGACACCCACCGACGGGAGCCGTCTGGGCGACGCGGGCGGCAAGAGCAGCCCGATGCTCAGCTCGAGCCCGGCGAGCATCAGCCATGGACACGATGGAAGGTCGGATGCGAAGCGGCGGAAGAAAGATTCCGACGCACCCCTACCTAGCGCGCCAAATGTCGGATGTGGGGTTCCGGCAGACCCTTAAGGTTCGAACTCTGGGGTGCGCACGAAGATCTCTCCCCTACCGATCTACGTCCGATCGCCTCGTGAGATCTAAGCTGAAAACGGTGAGCAACACAAGGGACGCAAGATTTATAATGGTTCGGGCCACCGGTGTGGTGTAATACCCTACTCCAGTGTGTGGTGTGGTGGATTGCCTCAGGGGATGATGATGAACAGTACAAGGAAGAATAGCCTCGCGAGAGGTGTTCTTGAGCTGGAGCGATGAAGTGCTTGGGTGAGTTCGATCGCCTCTCTCTTCTGGATAGGGCTCTCTTTCTGATCCTCCTCCTCTACGGTGGTGGCTAGCTCTATGTATAGAGGCCCTGGTCCTCTTGCCAAATATTGAGCGGGAAGGGCGCCAACAACGGCCATTTTGAAGGGGAACATCTAGTACAAGTTATCCTGACTAAAGTTGGTCTTCGGCTGCCAAAAGAGCTGGCGATGACGCCGTCTTGGGCTCCACGGTGACCTCCATCCTGCCATTCCGCTGGTCTTGGTCTCGTTGCACAGAAATGGCAACCTTTGCCTGATGCCTCGGTACACCACGTCTATGCTTGCCCCCTTTGCACCAAAGAGGAAACAAGGACACTGTGCAGGTCGGCGCCCGCCTGGTCTCGATCGTCATGGCTTGCGTCACAAGCACCTCGCGAGGTACCCTGCCTTGATCCCTCCGCCTCCTCACGAGCCTGCCTGGCGAGGCCGCTCCTGAGGAAGTCTTGTGTCGTCCGCCCCGCGAGGCTTGGCCCCTTGCGAGGGTCTTGAGTCTTGTGCTGATGAAGATGGGCCGCACTGGGCCACCACTTGAGCCACGCCGCAGGCTGCAGGCAGGCAAGTCTGGGACCCCCGTTCCCAGAACGCCGACATTCTCACCTTGAGAGTTGGTGCAAACTTCGCCGGTGCATCCAAACCCCGTGATATGATACGCTCTATCACACATAAACCTCCTTATATATTCCTCAAAATAGCCACCATACCTACCTATTATGGCATTTCCATAGCCATTCTGAGATATATTGCCATGCAACTTTCCACCATTCTGTCTATTATGACACACTTCATCATTGTCATATTGCCTTGCATAATCATGTAGTTGACATCATATTTTTTGCAAGGCCACCATGCATAATTTCATACTTGTCACTCTTGATTCATTGCCCATCCCAGTACACCGCCGGAGGCATTCATATAGACTCATATTTTTTTCTAGTATCGAGTTGTAATCATTGAGTTGTAAATAAATAGAAGTGTGATGATCATCATTAATAGAGCATTGTACCGAAAAAAGGGGGAGGCCAAATAAAAAAAAGAAAGGCCAAAAAAAGGAAAATAAAAGAAGGGACAATCCTACTATCCTTTTTTTCACACTTGTGCTTCAAAGTAGCACCATGATCTTTATGATAGAAAATCTCTTATTCTGTCACTTTCATATACTGGTGGGAATTTTTCATTATAGAACTTGGCTTGTATATTCCAACGACGGGCTTCCTCAAAATGCCCTAGGTCTTCGTGAGCAAGCAAGTTGGATGCACATCCACTTAGTTTCTTTTGTTGAGCTTTCATACATTTATAGCTCTAGTGCATCCGTTGCATAGCAATCCCTACTCCTTGCATTGACATCAATTGATGGGCATCTCCCTAGCCCGTTGATTAGCTGCGTCAATGTGAGAATTTCTCCTTTTTTGTCTTCTCAACACAACCCCCATCATTATATTCTATTCCACCCATAGTGCTATGTCCATGGCTCACGCTCATGTATTGCGTGAAAGTTGAAAAAAAAGTTTGAGATTACTAAAGTATGAAAGAATTGCCTGGCTTGTCATCGGGGTTGTGCATGATTTTGGGTCACGAAAATGAAGCATAGCCAAACTATATGATTTTGTAGGGATAAGATTTCTTTGGCCATGTTATTTTGAGAAGACATAATTGCTTAGTTAGTATGATTGAAGTATTATTATTTTTATGTCAATATTAAACTTTTGTCTTGAATCTTTTGGATCTGAACATTCATGCCACAATAAAGAGGATTACATTGAAAATTATGTTGGGTAGCATTCCACATCAAAAATTCTATTTTTATCATTTACCTACTCGAGGACGAGCATGAATTAAGCTTGGGGATGCTTGATACGTATCCAATGCATCTATAATTTTTTATTGTTCCATGCTATTATATTATCTGTTTTGGATGTTTAATGGGATTTAATAATACCTTTTTATATTATTTTTGGAACTAACCTATTAACCGAAGGCCCAGTGCAAATTGCTGTTTTTTGCCTATTTGATGTTTAGCGAGAAGGAATATCAAATGGAATCCAAGCGGAATGAAACCTTGGCGGATTGTTTTTGGAACAAACATAATCCAGAGACTTGGAGTGGGCGTCAAGGAAGCAGAGGTGGCCACGAGGCGGGGAGGCGCGCTAGGGGGTGGCGTGCCCCACCCTCGTGGGCCCCTCGTAGCTCAACCGATCGTCTCCATCGTATCTACTTTTTCAAACACTTTTGCCCTTGTTTTGGACTCTAACTTGCATGATTTGAATGGAACTAACCCGGACTGACGCTGTTTTCAGCAGAATTGCCATGGTGTTATTTTTGTGCAGAAATAAAAGTTCTCGGAATGACCTGAAACTTCACGGAGAATATTTTTGGAATTAATAAAAAATACTGGCGAAATAATCAAGGCCAGGGGGCCCACGCCCTGTCCACGAGAGAGGGGGACGCGCCTACCCCCATGGGTGCACCCCCTGCCTCGTGGGCCCACTGGTGCTCCACCGACCTCAATTCCAACTCTATATATTCACGTTCGGGGAGAAAATATCAGAGAGAAGGATTCACCGCGTTTTACGATACAGAGCCGCCGCCAAGCCCTAATCTCTCTCTGGAGGGCTAATCTGGAGTCCGTTCGGGGCTCCGGAGAGGGGAATCTGTCGCCATCGTCATCATCAACCTTCCTCCATAACCAATTTCATGATGCTCACCGCCGTGCGTGAGTAATTCCATCGTAGGCTTGCTGGACAGTGATGGGTTGGATGGGATTTACCATGTAATCAAGTTAGTTTTGTTAGGGTTTGATCCCTAGTATCCACTATGTTCTGAGATTGATGTTGCTATGACTTTGCTATGCTTAATGCTTGTCACTAGGGCCTGAGTGCCATGATTTCAGATCTGAATCTATTATATTTTCATGAATATATGTGAGTTCTTGTTCCTATCTTGCAAGTCTATAGTCACCTATTATGTGTTATGATCCCTTAACCCCGAAGTGACAATAATCGGGATACTTACCGGTGATGACCGTAGTTTGAGGAGTTCATATATTCACTAAGTGTTAATGCTTTGGTCTGGTACTCTATTAAAAGGAGGCCTTAATATCCCTTAGTTTCCAATAGGACCCCGCTGCCACGGTAGGGTAGGACAAAAGATGTCATGCAAGTTCTTTTCCATAAGCACATATGACTATATTCGGAATACATGCCTACATTACATTGATGAATTGGAGCTAGTTCTATGTCACCCTATGTTATAACTATTGCATGAGGAATCGCATCCGGCATAATTCTCCATCACCGATCCAATGCCTACGAGCTTTTCACATATTGCTTTTTGCTTAGTTACTTTACCGTTCTTACTATTACAATTACTACAAAACTACTAATGTTACTTTTATCACCGTTACCGTTACTTCCATATTACTTTGCTACTAAATACTTTGCTGCAGATATTAAGTTTTCCAGGTGTGGTTGAATTGACAACTCAACTGCTAATACTTGAGAATATTCTTTGGCTCCCCTTGTGTCGAATCAATATATTTGGGTTGAATACTTTACCCTCGAAAACTGTTGCGATCCCCTATACTTGTGGGTTATCAACCACCGACCTACTTCTTTCGCCTATATATACTCTTATACCATGAACCCCTCGGGGAGAGCCACGAAACACCTTTTCCACCGCCGCAACCTTCTGTACCCCTGAGATCCCATCTTGGGGCCTTTTCTGGCGCTCTATCGGAGGGGGATTCGATCACGGAGGGCTTCTACATCAACACCATAGCCTCTCCGATGATGTGTGAGTAGTTTACCACAGACCTTCGGGTCCATCGTTATTAGCTAGATGGCTTCTTCTCTCTCTTTGGATCTCAATACAAGGTTCTCCTCGATCTTCTTGGAGATCTATTCGATGTAATTCTTTTTGCGATGTGTTTGTCGAGATCCGATGAATTGTGGGTTTATGGTCAAGACTATCTATGAACAATATTTGATTCTTCTTTGAATTCTTATATACATGATTTAATATCTTTGCAAGTCTCTTCGAATTATCAGCTTGGTTTGGCCTACTAGATTGATCTTTCTTGCAATGGGAGAACTGCTTAGCTTTGGGTTCAATCTTGCGGTGTCCTTTCCCAGTGAGAGCAGGGGAAGCAAGGCACGTATTGTATTGTTGCCACCAAGGATAAAAATATGGGGTTTATATCATATTGCTTGATTTATCCCTCTACATCATGTCATCTTGCCTAATGCGTTACTCTATTGTTATGAACTTAATACTCTAGATGCATGCTGGATAGCGGTCGATGTATGGAGTAATAGTAGTAGATGCAGAATCATTTCGGTCTACTTGACACGGATGTGATGCCTATATACATGATCATGCCTAGATATTCTCATAACTATGCGCTTTTCTATCAATTGCTCGACAGTAATTTGTTCACCCACCGTAATATATGCTATCTTGAGAGAAGCCACTAGTGAAACCTATGGCCCCTGGGTCTATTTTACATCATATTATTTTCCTATCAATTTGCTATTTCTAGCGCCGTTTATTTTGCAATCTTTACTTTCCAATCTATGCAACAAAAATACCAAAAATATTTATCTTATTATCTTTATCAGATCTCACTTTTGCAAGTGCCCATGAAGGGATTGACAACCCCTTTATCGCGTTGGTTGCAAGGTTCTTGATTGTTTGTGCAGGTACTAGGGACTTGCGTCTAGTCTCCTACTGGATTGCTACCTTGGTTCTCAAAAACTGAGGGAAATACTTACGCTACTTTGCTGCATCACCCTTTCCTCTTCAAGGGAAAATCAACGCATACTCAAGAGGTAGCAACAGGTAAACAAATTACTGTTGGGCAATTGATAGAACTTCAAATAATCATGACGATATCTAGGCAATGATCATTATATAGGCATCACGTCCAAGATTAGTAGACCGACTCCTGCCTGCATCTACTACTATTACTCCACACATCGACCGCTATCCAGCATGCATCTAGTGTATTAAGTTCATGGAGAAACGGAGTAATGCAGTAAGAACGATGACATGATGCAGACAAGATCCATTTATGTAGAAATAGACCCCATTTTGTTATCCTTAATAGCAACGATACTTACGTGTCGGTTCCCCTGCTGTCACTCGGATCAAGAAATGTAAGATCGAACCCATCACAAAGCACCTCTTCCCATTGCAAGATAAATAGATCAAGTTGGCCAAACAAACCCAAATATCGGAGAAGAAATACAAGGCTATAAGCAATCATGCATATAAGAGATCAAAGAAGACTCAAATAACTTTCATGGATAAAAACATAGATCTGATCATAAACTCAAAGTTCATCGGATCCCAACAAACACACCGCAAAAAGAGTTACATCAAATAGATCTCCAAGAGACCATTGTATTGAGAATCAAAAGAGAGAGAGGAAGCCATCTAGCTACTAACTACGGACCCGTAGGTCTACAATGAACTACTCACGCATCATCGGAGAGGCACCAATGAGGATGATGAACCCCTCCGTGATGGTGTCTATATAGGATCTGGTGGTTCTGGAACCTGCGGCGGCTGGAATAAAATTTCGTCGACTCCCCTAGGGTTTCTGGAATATTGGGGTATTTATAGAGCAAAGTGGTAGTGCGGGAGGCCACCGGGGTGGGCACAACCCACCTGAGCGCGCCTGGGCCCCCAGGCGCGCCCTGGTGGGTTGTGCTCCCCTCGGAGCGCCCCTCTGGTACTTATTAGGCCCATCTGGTGTCTTCTGGTCCAGAAAAAATCCACAAAAAGTTTCGCTACATTTGGACTCTGTTTGGTATTGATTTCCTGTGATGTAAAAAACAACGACAACTGGCACTTGGCACTATGTCAATAGGTTAGTACCAAAAAAATGATGATTATAAAATGATTGTAAAACATCCAAGAATGATAATAACAGCATGGAACAATAAAAAATTATAGATACGCTGGAGACGTATCAATCTTCCTCTTGACGCAAGCCCATGGAAACATACCTAACCCCACATAGTACTCTCACATATACAATGGGTTAGTAGACAAAGCGTAATGGACAATGCTTACCATACCATGGGGTCACTTGATCCCTTTCGGTACATTTTCTACGCTTGGCATGTTGGTCAACTTGATTCACACTTTGACTTAGTCTTGATCAACCTTGTATCGTGTCTTCTACATGACCAATCTTATAATTCCTTGAATAGCACATTAGTCATCTCATAAACTCCATGGAACCAACACATGGACTTCCAGAAATGCCTATGAAAAAATCCTTCAAATATAACTCATGGCAGCCATTAGTCCATAGATATTGTCATCAATTACCAAAACCAAACATAGGGGCACCACATGTTCTTTCAATAAGAGACCCATGAAGCTTCATGGGAGGACCAAAAGACTCGCAAGGCGATGGCAAGGCAACATGGGGCGCCCTGGGGGTCGCCATGTGTTGTTGCCTTGTGTGCCCCTCGTAACTCCTTTTCGTGTGATTCCAACACTGAAAAAATTATAAATAGAGAAACCCCCAGAAATAAACCTAGAACTTTGACTCCGCTGCTGCAAGCTTATGTTCTGAAGAGATCTCATATGGAGGCCTTTTCCGGCACCATACCGGAGAGGGAAATCATCACCGGAGGCCATCTTCATCATCACGATGGTCTCCATGACGAGGAGGGAGTAGTTTATCCTCGGGGCTGAGGGTATGTATCAGTGTTATGTGTTTGATCTCTCTCTCTCTCTCTCTCTCTCTCTCTCTCTCTCCCGTGTTCTTGATTTGGCACGATCGTGATGTACCACGAGCTTTGTTAATATAGTTGGATCATATGGTTTTCTTCCCTCTCTATGTTGTTGTGATGAATTGAGTCTTTCCCTTTGAGGTTTCATTATTATCGGATTGAATAATTTGGATTTGATAATATGTCTTGCATGTGGATACCCGTGGTGACAATGGGGTGTCCTATTGAGTCACTTGATGTATGTTCTGGTAATAAACTTGCGGATTCCCGAGGTGACAATTAGGTGATCTAGGCACATATGCTGATACACGTTTTCGTCCCACTTCCTCGGATAGAAACATTGGGGTACTCTTTGAAGTTCTTTATGTTGGATTGAATACTATGAATCTAAAATTGTTTGATGCTTGCAGAATAATTAACTCACGGATACTTGCGGCAACATTGGAGTATCTAGGTGACATTTGAGTTGATTGATGCGTATCATATGGTGTTATTTTAGTACAAACTCTAGGGTTATTTGTGACACTTATAGGGGTGGCTCAATAGATTGATCGGAAATGATAACTTTGAGGTGGCATGGTACCTACAACAATTTCATCTTCTGTTCTCTGCTATTGATAAGAACTTTGGAGTGATTCTTTATCGCACATTGAGGGATGGTTATATGATTCAATTATGTTAGCACTACTTAGAGGTTTCACTAGTGAAAGTATGAACCCTAGAGAATGTTTTCAAGCATTATGATACAGTTTTGCTCGCTTTTGTCACTTGCTATCTTGTTGTTTTTATTTTTTCGGATTACAAAAACCTAAATCTATTATCCATACTACACTTGTATCATCATCTCTTTGCTGAACAAGTGCACCTATACAATTTACTATTTTTTATTGCATGGTTGCCTGAGAGAGATAATCTTCATCCTACACCTCCCACGGATTGATAAACCTTAGGTCATACACTTGAGGGAAATTTTCTGTTGTCCTACAAAACTCTACGCTTCGAAGACCAACAGAGTCTACAAGAAGAAAGTTTTGTAGTAGAAATCAAGGCCCAGAACCTAAACAAGTAGATGAAGAAGAACTTGCCCTCGACGAAGAAGAGGAGCGGCCCTACGAGGAGCAACCACAACAAAAAGCCCACACCACCTATACAAACCACCACAATCTCCCAGGCTCCAATGACATGAGTAACATCGTCGAGTCCCTTAGAGATACGTTCGCCTACATGAACACCGGCTTCTACAACTGGAGCCAAGGATGGGCTCCTGACCAACCGCCACAACGATTTCATCGATTTGGGCTTGCAAAAGCTTAATCTTGGAGGAGGTCACTTGTGACGCCCCGAGACTGATGCTTTAGATGCCTTCGATGTATTTCGAGTTTCGCCGTGTGTTTCAATTTCTTTGTTGCATTCATCATGTCATTTCTTGCGTTGCATCATGTCATCTTGCACCCCTTTTAAAAACTCAATTAAATAAATTGCATGGATCTTCGATCCATTTAAATCGAGGGAAATGCACATGGTGATTTCTCTTTACAACATATAAAAGTCTCCCAATATTATTAGGGAGCTATATTAAAATATTCCATTAACTTTGGAATTAACCATAACATACTTGCAAAATAATTCCGTGCCTTTTCTGCTTCAAGTTTAGCCTCCAAACTTTGCCCTAAATTCTTTCTTCACTTTCCGGAGCTCCACCAAAAATCTCAACGTTTTGGCCACTCCTAAACCTTGTCCTAGTTCAAATAATTTGAATTAAATTCAAATGAGTTTGAATTTAAATCTTGCATTCATGCCAACTTCTATTTTCTTGGATCAAGCTCATTTTTTTGAGTCCGGGAAAATTATCCGCGTGTCCAACTTCTTCCCCTAACCTCTTTTATTTTCTATCTTTTCTCTGTTTTTTTCTTTCTTTAGAGTGAGAGAGAGAAGAGAGCCCAGCAGCCAGGCCGGCCTGCTTCCCCGCAGTCCATTTGGCCCAAGGCCCAACCGCGCCTATAACCCTAGCCCCGACCCCCTCCTCTCGATCTCTCCCTCTCGTCCTCCCACACCGCCACCACTCACACACACGGACACATCGAGCCAGGGAGAGGAGCTCCCTGCACCCGATCCCCTCGCCGCCTCCACCGCGAGACCCCCGCGCCCGACCTCCTCCTTGCTGCCCTTGGTGCCGTGCCACCGGACCTCCCCGTCGTCCTCGTCGTCGACCATCGCTGCCCCTGCAGCCTTCCCTCCTCCATGCCTCGCCGGCCTTCCTCAGCAAACCGCCGTCGCTGCCCCGCGCCCTCAAGCTCCAGCGCCGCGCCTCTGCTCCGCCTTTCGCCCTGCTGCCCCGACGAGCCTCGTCCTCGTTGCCTTGCTGCTGCCGGACCCCGAGTTCGCCTTCCACCCCGATGGCGCCCAAGGCCCCATGTCGCCATGGCCTCTGCTGATGTTGTGCTGTTGCTCAACACACGCCCTGCTTGCTGCTTCGACTCCCTGCCCGAGCTCCGTTTCGTCATGGACGTGGGGTAGCTGCTGAACCTCGCCATGGTTCTGTCCAACGCCGCAAGTCCGATGCCAGGAGCACCTCAAGTTCGACTACATGTAACAGCAAGTACCACTACGGCCGGAGACCTCGGACCCGTAGTACCCTTTGGATGCGCCAAGGTCCACGACGCCGCATAAGTTTCTTCTTGAACCTGTACGACTACGCAGTTTTGCCAAGTACCACGACATCCGGAGCCCCCTGATATGCCAAGTTCCTCTACGACCCACGTACATCTATGCCGCATACCGTTCTGAACGCACGCTTTGAAGGTATAACAGCCGGAACGGTATAACTGCCGGAACGACCGCCCGTGGACCGAATGCATGTTTGTTGTACAAGATGAACCGCATGTTTTCACCGTATGCGATTGACGTTGCACGTTCCTTCCCGTTTGCCATGCCGTTGACCCGTTGGAACCCGGTAACCGGGATCACCCCACCATCTCTAGCATGTTCTGCACATCCGCATACTTGCTTCTTTTGCACTGATATCTCAACGAGTTGTCGGAACCGGAACGGAACGTTGCCGTGGCACCGTGTCCGTTATCGTCGCCGTGGCACCCTTTCATTTCATCATGGTGATCAAATGCTTCATAACATGCTCAAGTCAATATTTTCATTAAATTGCATAAAACTTGCATATGTCATCTGCATCATGTTAACAACATTTAAAATTGTTGTTTGCTTTAAATTGCTATATGCATATGGGGATTTTTCGCAATTGTTGTTTATTATTTTCGGCCTCATTTAAACTTGCCTAAATAGATAGTTTATTTATGCTTCACCCCTTGCCATGTTGAATAACATTTAATATTGTTGGGTACATAAATAAGAGCGAACTAAATAACTTGAATGTGGTGTTTCATCAATATGCAAATATGCAACTCGTTGCATATTGAGCTCCACTTAATTTGTAGTATTGTTTGTGCACTTTGCCATGCCATGCCTCTTTAAACCGAACATGCATCATACTTGGTTGCGCATCATGCCATGTTTATGTGATGGTTGTTTACTATGTTTCTTGCTTCTTTCCGGGTTGCTTCTCTCGTTAGCTTCGGTTTCGTTTCGGAGTTGTGAGGATTCGTTTGACTATGTCTGTTTGTCTTCTTCTTGGACTTGTTCTTCTTTCTTGCGGGATCAGGCAAGATGACCATACCCTCGAAATCACTTATATCTTTGCTTGCTAGTTGTTCGCTCTGTCGCTATGTTTGCGCTACCTACGACCTGTTTATCATGCCTCCTATATTGCCATGTCAAGCATCTAACCATCCTTTCCTAGCAAACCGTTGTTTGGCTAGGTTACCGCTTTTGCTCAGCCCTTCTTATAGCGTTGCTAGTTGCAGGTGAAGTTGAAGTTGGTTCCATGTTGGAACATGATGATTTTGGGATATCACAATATCTCTTATTTAATTTAATGCATCTATATACTAGTTAAAGTGTGGAAGGCTCGGACTTATGCTTGGTGTTTTGTTCCACTCTTGTCGCCCTAGTTTCCGTCATACCGGTGTTATTGTCCTTGATTTTGCGTTCCTTACGCGGTTGGGTGTTATGGGAACCCCTTGACAGTTCTCCTTTAATAAAACTCCTCCAGCAAGGCCCAACCTTGGTTTTACCATTTGCCTACCTAAGCCTTTTTCCCTTGGGTTCCATGGACTTAAGGGCCATCTTTCTTTTAAACCCCCGGGCTAGTGCTCCTCTAAGTGTTGGTCCAAACTAGAGCCCCTTGCAGCGCCGCCTCGGGAAAATTTGAGGGTTGGTTTTAGTTGTACGGACTGCTCATCCGGTGTGTCCTGAGAACGCGATATGTGCAGCTCCTATCGGGATTCGTCGGCACATTCAGGCGGCTTTGCTGGTCTTGTTTTACCATTGTCAAAAGGGATAATTAGATTTATTCCCCTAGTTGTGTCCCACTTGTCTGTTTTACCCCTAATTCCTAAAAGTCATCGGTTCTGTCCAAGTCACTTTGCTCCTCTTATGCTTTTACCCTTTGACCGTTTGACTATCAGTTTGTAAACTTCATAACTAATTCATACTGAATCAGAAAAATGTAAATAAGATACCAAAATGTTCAAAAAAACATCACCTATATGTCAGTGTCATTTGCATTCATGAAAAAAGTGTTGGAAAGTGCACATCCTAGTTTTAGCTCTTTTGATACCACCATAAATACTGAACTCTAAAAAAATTCAAAAAAAATATGGTGGCGAAGAACAACAAATGTTCTAAGTGCTTGCCAAGTTTCATTAGGGAACGACATTCGTGGAAGTCGTGGCAAAAAAATAATCTATTGTGTAGTGTTGATTGTTTTTCTTTTCCGCGGCACCCACGAATGTTATACCCTGATGAAACTTAGCAGGCACTTAAAACATTTGTCATTATTTGCCACCAATTTTTTTATTTTTTTTGAACTTCTTTAAATTTTACTATTCATGGTGGTAGCATAAGAGCTAAAACTCGGATGGGAACTTTCCAACACTTTTTTGATGAATGCAAATGACACTGACATATAGGTGATGTTTTTCTGAACATTTCGGTATCTTATTTGCATTTTTCTGATTTAGTATGAATTAGTTATGAAGTTTTCAAACTGATGGTCAAACGATCAAAGGGCAAAACCATAATAGGAGCAAAGTGACTTGGACAGAACCAATGACTTTTGGGAATTAGGGGTAAAACAGACGAGTGGGCCACACTTAGGGGCATAAATCTAATTATCCCTTGTCGAAATGTCTTGTAACCGGGATTCCGAGGCTGATCGGGTCTTCCCGGGAGAAGGAATATCCTTCGTTGACCGTGAGAGCTTGTGATGGGCTAAGTTGGGACACCCCTGCAGGGTATAAACTTTCGAGAGCCGTGCCCGCGGTTATGTGGGAGATGGGAATTTGTTAAAGTCCGGTTGTAGAGAACTTGACACTTGACTTAATTAAAATACATCTACCGCGTGTGTAGCCGTGATGGTCTCTTTTCGGCGGAGTCCGGGAAGTGAACACGGTCTTGTGTTATGGTTGAACGTAAGTAGCTTCAGGATCACTTCTCGATCTTTTCTAGCTTCTCGACCGTGCGTTGCTTCTCTTATCGCTCTCATTTGCGTATGTTAGCCACCATATATGCTTAGTGCTTGCTGCAGCTCCACCACATTACCCCTTTCCTACCCATAAGCTTAAATAGTCTTGATCTCGCGGGCGTGAGATTGCTGAGTCCTCGTGACTCACAGATTCTACCAAAACAGTTGCAGGTGCCGACGATACCAGTGCAGGTGACACAACCGAGCTCAAGTGGGAGTTCGACGAGGACCTTGGTCGTTACTATGTTTCGTTTCCTGATGATCAGTAGTGCAGCCCAGTTGGGACGATCGGGGATCTAGCATTTGGGGTTATCTTCTTTTCATTTGGATTTGACCGTAGTCGGTCTATGTGTGTATTTTGAATGTGTATGAATTTATTAATGTATTGTGTGAAGTGGCGATTGTAAGCCAACTCTCTTTATCCCATTCTTGTTCATTACATGGGATTGTGTGAAGATGACCCTTCTTGCGACAAAACCTACAATGTGGTTATGCCTCTAAGTCGTGCCTCGACACGTGAGAGATATAGCCGCATCGTGGGCGTTACAAGTTGGTAATCAGAGCCATCCCCGACTTAGGAGTCCCCTGCTTGATCAAATCGATGGTGTTGTTGAGTCTAGAACAAAAATGTTTTGAGTCTTAGGATTATATATATCGGAGAGTAGGATTCTTTTTCTCCTTGATACTTCTCCAACGTATCTATAATTTATGAAGTGCTCATGCTGTTATATTATCTATCTTGGATGTTTAATGGGCTTTATTATACACTTTTATACGATTTTTGGGACTAACCTATTAACCTAGAGCCCAGTGCCAGTTTCTGTTTTCTCCTTGTTTTAGAGTATCGCAGAAAAGGAAAACTAAACAGAGTCCAATTGACGTGCCACTTGACGGAGATCATTTTTGGACCAGAAGAAGCCCACGGAGTACCAGAAGCAGGCCAGAAGAGTCTCGGGATGCCCACAAGGGTGGGGGCGCGCCCATCCCCCTAGGGCGCACCCCCCTGCCTCGTGGACAGCCCGGAGACCCCAGACGTGAAATCAACGCAAAACTCTACTATATATACCCAAACCTCCAAAAAGAAACCTAGATCGGAAGTTCCGCTGCAAAGCCTCTGTAGCCACGTGAAGTCAATCTAGGCCCTCTCCGGCCTGCTGCGGAGGGCCATCATCACCGTGGCCATGGAGGAGTATCCGGAGGGCCACCATCACCATGAAGGCCAAGGACCCGGAGGGTGGAGGCCATGGAGGAGGAAGCACAAGGGGAGAACCTCTCCTCCTCTCTTCCGGTGGTCTTTGGAGTGCCATCGGGAGGGAATCATCGCCACGGTGATCGTCTTCATCAACATCACCATCATCATCACCATCCTCATCTCTTTTACGCGGTCCACTCTCCCGCACCCCGCTGTAATCCCTACTTGAACATGGTGCTTTATGCCACATATTAGTGGATGTGTTGCCATCCTATGATGTTTTGAGTAGATATCTTTTGTCTTTGGGTTGATTGATGATCTAGATTGGTATGAGTTGTATGTTTTACTTTGGTGCTGTACTATGGTGTCCTCTGTGTCGGGCAAGCGTGAGGATTCCGCTGTAGGGTGTTGCAACGTTCATGATTAAGCTTATAGTGGGTTGGTGAGTGGTGAAACACAAACCCGAGTAAGAGGGATTGTTGCATATGGGAATAAAGAGGACTTGATGCTTTAATGCTATGGTTGGGTTTTACCTTAATGGTCTTTAGTAGTTGCGGATGCTTGCTAGAGTTCAATCATAAGTGCATATGATCCAAGTAGAGAAAGTATGTTAGCTTATGACTCTCCCTCATATGAAACTGTAATAGTGATTACGGTCTTGTTAACAATTGCCTAGGACAATTCCTTTTACCGATCCATCATTATTCCACACTCGCTATTCATATTATTTAATAATATATTCTAACTTTATGATAACAACACCTACTTTTATATTTTAGCTCTCCGATATCATACAAAGTTATCCTCTTCATACCCACAACGTAATTTTATTTCTCGTTTCTAGTTGGAAGCAAACGTTCGGTGTACGTAGAGTCATATCAGTGGCAGATAGGGCTTGAGAGAATATTGATCTTACCTTTTAGCTCCTTGTGGGTTCGACACTCCATACTTATCACTTCCACCTTCGGAAATTGCTACGATGATTCCCTGCATTTGGGGATTATCAAGCTCTTTTCTGGCGCCGTTACCGGGGAGCAATAGCGTGGGGTTGATATTCTCGTGTGTGCTCGTTTGCTTTCTTCACTAAGTAGATTTTGCCTTTTTCATTTTGTTTCTGTTTAGTTGTGGGTGAAACATAAAAGAACTTAAAAATGAAAATACAAAAGAAATTACTTGCCTTTCATGCCTAAGAAGTTTTTCAAAAAGAGAAGTGATTGGAAAGTTATGCATTGAAGAAGTGAGGGTCGACCTTGAGCACTTGTGTTCATGCTCACGGAAACAATGTAGAATTTTTCATGGAAGTTTCTCTGTAAATAATTATCCCCTTTTATATATTCATCATATTATAAAAATAATGTGCCAAGCTTTGGTTTTAGGATGATTAGATTGCTTGTTTAGTATGTGCGGAACAAAAACAGAAACTTCGGCTGTAGTGCGTGAATTTACATATTTTACTGGAAAGTCAAATGTGTCTGAAACTTTTTGCACATTACTTCTGTAAAAATTGTTCAAATTTTCAAATTTAGTTCATAATTTTAGGAGTTACAGAAGTTTACCGAACTTCCAGATTACTACAGACTGTTCTGTTTTCAACAGATTCTGTTTTGCGTGTGTTGTTTGCTTATTTCGATGAATCTATGGCTAGTATCGGGGGGAATGAACCATAGAGAAGTTGGAATACAGTAGGTTTAACACCAATATAAATAAAGAATGAGTTCATTACAGTACCTAAAGGTAGTGATTTGCTTTATTACACTAACGGATCTCACAAAGTTTTTGTTAAAGTTTTGTGTGGATGAAGTGTTCGAAGATCAAGGAACTATCAATATGAGAAGAATAAAGAGAGGCACAAGTTCAAGCTTGGGGATGCCCAAGGCACCCCAAGTAAATATTTCAAAGGATACTCAAGCATCTAAGCTTGGGGATGCCCCAGTTGGCATCCCATCTTTCTTCTTCAACAATTATCGGTATACCTCGGTTTTTGTTTTGTTCGCATGATTTGTGTCCTTTGTGTTTTGTTTTTCCTTTAAGAACCATGCTAGCATGAGATAGCCCTTCATTTATTTATATAATACTTTATGTGCTTCACTTATATCTTTTAAGTATGATCTTATAGAATTGCTCTTTGTGCTTCACTTAAATCTTTTGAGTATGGTTTTATAGAATGCTTTGTGTGCTTCACTTATATATTTTGAGCTTGGATATTGGTTAGTCTATTTTAATTGTAGAATGCTCCATGAACTTCACTTATATCTTTTGGAGTATGAATAATACTATCATTTAAAGTGGGTTTGGAAGAGTGTCAACTTTAGGAATTAGTGATCCCACTATTTTGGAGGTGTTGAATCTTAGTGTGATATTTATGAAAGTGGATTTGGAAGAGTGTCAACTTTAGCTAGTAATGATTCCACTATTTCGGAAGATGTTCCAATTGAGTATGAGAAAAAAGTTTTTATTCATGATTCTACTGAAAATTGTTATGCGGGAGGAATACATGCTTGTAGGAGTTGCAATAATATCACGTTTCCTCTCTAAGTGCTTAAAGTTTTGAAGTTCTACTTGTTTTGCCTTCCTATGCTAGTTGATTGTTGTTCTTATAAATTGTGTGCTCACAAAATCCCAAGGCATAGTAAGTGGGTCATATTTTAATGTGCTAGTCATACTCTTCAAGATGCTCTCCTTGTGCTTCAATTCCTATCTTTTATGTGAGCATCATTGAAATCATCGTGCCTAGCTAAAAGGCATTAAAGAAAAGCGCTTGTTGGGAGACAACCCAATATTTACCCTTACTGTTTTTGTGTGTTTACATGATTAAGGTATTGTAGTAATCATGTTTTATAGCTTTTGTTTCAATAAAGTGCCAAGTAAGACCTTTGGGAAGACTTGGGTGAAAGTTAATGTGATCTTGCTGTAAAAAACAGAAACTTTGTGCTCACGAGATTAGTTGTCATTTTTTTACAGAAGAGTGCTTTTGAGTTGATTCTTTTTGCATAAGATTAATAGACAAATTCCACATGTCCACAAATTTATTTAATAATTTTTGGAGTAGCAGAAGTGTGGTTTATGTTCAGATCATTACAGACTGTTCTGTTTCGGACCGATTATGTTTTCATTGCATAGTTTGCTTGTTTTCTAGTTTCTATGGCTTATATTCCTCAATATAAATTGTAGAAATGATATGGTACAGTAGACATTGTGTGGGAACAACTATGAACCTTGTCTTTGACAGTACCCAAGTGAATGGTTTTCTCTTTATCATACTAACCTATCTCACGAAGTTTGGTTAAGTTTTGTGTGGTTGGAGTTTTCAAGTTTTGGGTGAGATATCGATATGAGGAGAATAAGGAGTGGAAAGACCCTAAGATTGGGGATGACCAAGGCACCCAAGGCAATATTCAAGGAAGACTCAAGCGCCTAAGCTTGGGGATGCCCCAGAAGGCATCCCCTCTTTCGAATTCAAAACTATCGGTATACCTTACTCGGAGCTATATTTTTATTCGTCACATGATATGTGTTTTGCTTGGAGCGTATTTTCAATTTTACTTGCTGTTTGAATAAAATCATTGGATCTGAAATATTGAATGAAAAATAATCCTCCCATGGCTAGTTAATTATTTGCCTACTCAGTGTTCTTCACTCATATCTTTTGGAGTAGTTTGTCATTTACTCATGTGCTTCATGTATATCCTATGAGTAAATGGTTGAATAAATTGAATGTCATAAATCTGAATTTATATATGTTTCATATGCTTATAACATGGAGATTAATGACTTCACACATAATAAGTATAGGTAGTAAACTTATTAAAAGTTAGCAAACGTAGAATTGGTCACTTGAACAATTCATGAAAGAGTATTGAAGGAAGAGAGGTTTCACATATAAATATACTATCTTCACATGCTTCATGTGACGAATAAAAATATAGTCTTCGCTGGATGCTTGGCCTTGGTCATCTTCACAGGCTTCATGTGACGAATAAAAATATACTATCTTCACAGGTCACTTGAACAATGTATATCCAAATAGGTCCATGTGAAGCAATTCGAATGGTCGAGTAGTGGTCATGATAGTCTTCGCTGGATGCTTGGCCTTGGTCATTTTACCAGCTTCACAGGCTCCACACAAGTGATCCTTGAGGAATTTGACATTCTCAATGCCAATGACATGCTTCTTCTTCGCAAGCGTGTGCAAATTCCTCATGCCTGCGTGACCAAGTCGTCGATGCCATAGCCAGCCTTCTGAAGCTTTTGCAAGTAGGCACATGGCTGGTTGTGGTCCTGTGGAGAAATCAACAATATACAAGTCTCCTCTCCTAAAGCCATCGAAGACTTTGGAATTGTTAGCTTCCATGATCACAACACATCGATACTTGCCAAAGACAACAACCATATCAAGATCACAAAGCATTGAGACTGACATAAGGTTGTATCCTAAGGACTCAACAAGCATGAATTTGTCCATGTGTATGTCCTTAGAGATCGCAACCTTACCAAGACCCAATACCTGACTTTTTCCTTTGTCAGCAAAGATGATATGCTTCAGATGTGACGGTGATAAGGGAGCATCCATCAATAGGTTCTTGTCACCAGTCATGTGATTTGTACATCCACTATCGAGGACCCACTCATTTGCTTTGGGTTGATCATCCTGCAGATGAATTAGTGCAACTTACGATCTCATATACTTCATCAGTGAAGAATATGATATCAAATTCATTAGATGAATTTCATCAAGCAGTAAAACAGATATAGCAGTATGAGGACGTGTGAAATGAAAGTTCATTTCTTCATGATTAGCCTGCGTCCTTTCAGGCAATTTTGTCAGGCCCCCAGCAAATTCTTCATACGTTAAAGTACGATTGGAGACCTGACCCTGCAGAAGAGATTAGTTCTTTTTCTTCACCACCCACATCTGAAGGGGTGGCAAAGAGTTCATCACTCTACGAGCTCCATATGAGAATGGTGGCATAGAGGCCAATCCATTTCGTTTCACATAAGAGGGGTTAGGGTAAGCATATGAATAAGCAGAGAAATTCTTCGAGGACTTATGAACATATTGGTTTGAAGAATAATGCACATATTCATAACCCTTAGCTCTACCCTGCGAAACAGAGTTGTTAGCACGATGATAATCATATGAGGACTTTGGTCCTTTTGAGGAATTTGATCCATGTGAGGAATTTGGTCCGTATGGGGACTTGGATCCATATGAAGAATTTGGTCCATATGAAGAGTTTGATCTGGGGTTCCTATTCTTCATAGGCGGTGTCATGAGGACATTCACGTGAAGACTTTCAAGGTACTTCTTCGGAACCCAGATTTTCTTCATAGGAGAACCGTTCCTGCAGTTAGTGCCAACATATCTAGCAAATACTTCACCATTCTGATTTTTGAACAGTTTATAGTTGGAGTCAAATGACTCATCGGAAGAATGAGGAGATTCACATGTAAAGCGGATAAGTTAGATGGATCAACTGGAGGTCCCTTTGCAGCAACCCATGAGGTTTTGGGGTACTTCTCAGGCTTCCAATATGTTCCATCAGCGTTGAGTTTCCTCTCAAAGGCAATACCCTCTTTCCTAGGGTTTCAGTTGAGGATCTGCTTTATAAGCACATCACAAAGAGTCGATGCCCTTTGAGGCTTTTGTACATGCTGTCATGTACAATTCCTTTAACCCTGCATTGTTAGTGATACTAGCAATGTCCTCGATGAGGAATTAGTGATAGCGAGGCAGGTGAAGAATTTGTAACAGTTGAAGCATTTGAACATTCAGTGAAGAATTAGCGATTCACGTTCAATGCACTTTAAGCATGGAGGAACAAATTCTTCACGAGAAGCGCTGATTTGTTGAGCAAGTAATGAATCGCGCTCCTTCGAAGATCTTCATAACTCACTCTTAGCTTCTCAAGATCTTGCTTTCTTTGAAGAAATTCATAAGAAAGCTTCTCATGATCAGATAAGAGAGTGTTATGATGACCTTGAAGGCTGTCAAACCTAGACTGAAGTCTCTGAAGATTTTCAGTCAGGGCTTTAGTGCGATCCATTTGTTCACCCAACATGTCATCACTTTTGTCTAGCATGTGTTGAACCTTTTCCAATGCCATTTGTTGTTTAATGGCAATGCAAACAAGTTTGGTATAGCTAGGTTCAATATCATCATCAGATTCATCATCATCAGATTCATCATTACTAAACTCGGATGAGGAACATTTGGTTACCTTGACACCGTTTGCCATGAGACATTGCACAGAAGATGATGATTCTGGTTCGAAATTCATTGTTTTGAGAGAATCCTTGAAGTCCTCAAACCAAGGATCATGATGGGTTCGATGACCTTCATAGACATCAGAGATTTAGTCCCAGATAAGCTTCGCATTGCAAAGATGCATAATGCGCTTGAATTCATCTCTGGATAGGCAGGAACAGATGATAACCTTCGCCAAGATGTCAAGTCGAGTGTACTTGCGAATATCATCAGCGTTCGCCATCTTGCATAGATCAGTAAGACCAATCTCAGTGACGGTCCACAGCTCGTTGTTCATTGCCATGAGGCGCTTCCTCATCATGGCCTTCCACTTCGGATAATCATGATCGACAAAGATAGGGCATGTCACTTTCTTCATACCTGAGGTCGACATAACTAAAACTCCAGGTGGTTAAACCAAAATCACACAGAACAAGGGAGTACCTTGCTCTGATACCAATTGAAAGTGCGTTATATCGTCTAGAGGGGGTTGAATAGGCGATTTTTATGAATTCTTCACTGAGGAATTTGCTGGTGAGGAAATCCCTTAGCGAAGAACTACTTGCAGCGGAATAAGTACTCAGAAGTAAGCATAACAGAATACATGCATGGTCATCATGATGAAATGAAGACAATCACAGAGTACAGAAAGCATAAACACAGGATAACACAAGATGAAGACAAATAGACTGAAGAAATTGAACTGAGGAAATTGAGAAAGTCTTCAGTCAAAGTCTTCAAACACAGATATGAACAAACACTCAACACAGTAATGAGGAAATGAATGAGTTGAGGAAATTGAACCAGAAGGTTGGTGAAGACAATGATTTGGTAGACCAGTTCAACTGCTGTCTCGGTTATGCGTCTGGTTGGAGCGGTTGAGTATTTAAACTCGAGGACACACAGCCCCAGACACCCGATCGGCTGAGCACGCAGCTCGGGACACCAAGTCCTCACCGTATTCTCCTTGAACTAAGGTCACACAGACCTCGTCCAATCACTCGTGGTAAGTCTTCAGCGACTTCCAAACCTTCATAGACTTGGTCACTCGGCGATCCACAATTCCTCTTGGATGCTCTAGAGCATGGCGCCTAACCGTCTGGAAGAAGCACAGTCTTCAAAGGTAACAAGCGTCGGATCCACGCAGATCAATCTCTTGATGATGCTCAATCACTTTGGGTTTGTAGGGTTTGTTTTGGGTTTTCCTCACTCGATGATTTTGCTCAAAGTCCTCGGAGGATGGGTTGCTCTCAATTGACAAGTGTCAAGTTCTCTCGGAGCAGCCAACCAGCTAGTGGTTGTAGGGCGGCTATTTATAGCCGAGGAGCAGCCGACATGATAAGACATAAATGCCCTTCAATGATATGACCGTTAGGTGGATAAGATATTTTGGGATAGGTGGCGCGCACAACAACGGTCGGATATTTGACTCTCAAATTCCTCAAGGCTATCATGTTCCTCACTCGTAGGCAATCCGACTTTGGCGAATTCCTAACTCCTCGGTCGAGAACAAATTTCTCGTGACGGAAGAACTTCGTCTCATCCTTTGAAGAAATTGACTGAACTGTATGAGATTTCAAAGGCTTCACTCGAAGGGATTGGTAGGTGTAGGATTTTGAGTTGAGCATCACATGGAAATTTTTCCTTAGTATTTCCTCGACCCCCTTTAACAGTACGGTGTTTCCTATGACTCAAAAAAGAGAGAACGAAACTACGAGAAACAAAAGTCTTCACGCTTCATGTTCCTCAAATGAATATCAAGTCTTCAAGGTCACACCAATTTCTTTACTTTCAAAGTCTTCAGAAAGTCTTCAGAATACCAAAGTCTTCAGACGAAGAACTTCATTTTTAGGGGTCGACTTTCTCTGTAAATATCAAACTCCTCATAGACTTATAGACATGTGTACACTCATAAACACATTAGTCCCTTAACCTATAAGTCTTCAATACACCAAAATCACTAAGAGGCACTAGATGCACTTACAATCTCCCCCTTTTTGGTGATTGATGACAATATAGGTTAAGTTTTCAACGAGGATAAATATATGAAGTGTAAATACTGATATTGAGGAATTTGATTGCAAGATATAGAAGAACTCCCCCTGAAGATGTGCATAGTGAGGAATTTGCTTTTGAGGCAATGCACATTTGAAGAGTTGAATCATGGAGATCTCCCCCTATATCTTGTAATTCATACACGCATTTGACATATACTATGAAGAGTTTGAAATGCATGATGAAATATGGTGACTGATGTAATTCAGCATGCGTGTATTAACATATAACGAAGAATAAGCATGCAGAGGAACACATCAAAAGTATCAGAGCACCATCGGGTTGAAGATTACAACTCGATCCAATAAAAGTTTCAGAAGAGCGAGAGTTGTAACTTAGCAAAAAAACGCCCATATAATAGACCCGCTTGAAGACTAACTCAAATTTCTCCCCATTTGTCATCGAATGACCAAAAGGATAGAAACTAAGGACTAACACCCTTGAAGAATATCAAGTTGATGGAGGAGCGCCAGCATTGTCGGGGTCGGTTGTCGTAGTAGGGCCTGCCGCGGTGTCGTCCAAGTCTTCATTTTCATCAGTGTCACACGATGAAGAATAGGAGCTAGCCACCAAGGAAGGAAGCTTGACCTTCTTGAATTTCTTCGGCGGAGGTGCAGACCAGTCAAATTCTTCCTTGAGACCCATTGTCTTGATTCTTCATCTTTGTAGACATGAGATAGAACAGCCCAAAATGCGGTTGAAGGTTTCATGGAGGTAGTATTGGTTTTCTTCACAGCATTGTGTGTTGAGGTCATGTTGTGAAGAATTGAACCAAACCGACGCTTGACCCATTTATGATTGCGATCAACCTTCCGATGAAGGCGAGGAGTAACTCACGATCAGTCATCACCACAGGTGTTGTGGCTTGAGGATTTTGCTTGGCTGAGGTATTGGCGGCGAGTCATCATTGGTGGAGTAGGATGCAGCCTTGCGAAATTGACCATCAATGGACGAATGCCTTCATCTATCACAGCAGTTGCCTTGCCTTTGTCATCACCGAGGAAAATGTCTGTTTGAGGACTTCAATTGGAGGCAAGTAGTTGCGGTGGTTGAGTATCATCCTTGTAATTGAGTGAAGACCTTGTCCCGATGAACCTCATAATCCATGGTGCATAAGGCTTCACTCAAAAGGTGACATAGCAATATTTGCGAGTCCTCATGAAGAAATCATGGAAGTTGACGGGAACGCCATGAATGATATTGAAAAGCATATTCTTCATGATGCCAACGACTTCTTCATCATTTGAGTCGTGGCCTTTGATAGGACTCATTGTCTTCGTCAGAATGTGATAGACAGTCCGAGGCACATACAGTAATTCCTTGACGAGGAATTCGGTTCGAGGGGCCTGCCCTGGCTTCAAAGGCTTCATCAGCACTTGCATGTAATGATTTGAAAGCTCAGGTTCGTTGTAGATGCAACGAGCACCATCTAGGGGAGGACTGAGTAGGAGGGCACGAAGCAATTCAATTGCTGGTGCCTTGTAGTGAGTATTTTCTGTCATCCAGTCCAACACCCACATCTTCAGAATCTTCGGTGATGTGCAGCGTCGCATAGAATTGAAGAATGAGTTCTTCATTCCAATCACAGATGTCAGTGTAGAAATTCAGTAAACCAGCATCGTGAAGAACACTAAGGACTGGCTCAAAGCCTGGCAGAGATTCCATGTCCACGTGAGGAATATGCGCATGATCGAAGACTTTGTCTTTGTTGAATAGCACTGAGGAATAGAAATTTGCTTGACTAGCAGTCCAGAAACGCCTCTTCCTTATGCGAGCAGAGTCATATGGGTTGTAGTCAGTGAAGAATACATGCTCGCCAAAGAAGTCTTCAGCCTTGAACTTTTGCTTGCGCGAGAATGGATCCTTTGGTTTTAGCGAGAGGAGTGTCGATGAGTTGCATCACTACCTCGGGAATCGCAATCTCGTGGTTCTTGAGCCGAGGATTTTCTGGTTCCTCTTCATATGCAGTCTGCGTGTTCAAAGGAGTAGTAGCAGCAGGTTCTTCAGCACTAGTGGCTGGAATTTCTTCATGCACGGACGAGGTGGGATGAGTTTCTTCAGAGCCCATTTGAACAGTTTGTGCAGGGGACTGAGGAATTTGTTGTATTGGGGTGAAGAGTGGAGAATTGGGATGCTGACTTTCCCAAAAGTCATCGTTCATCACTGGCGTTGTGCTTCCAATATCCACATCTTCTTCAATTTCTTCAACGCCAGCCTCTTCAGCTGTGAACTGAGGCATTGGCGAGGAAATGATTGGTGTTGAAGGGATCGCATCCACTTCAATTTCTTCATCAATCTGCTCTGACGAAGCAGCAGAATGATTTTTCTTCATCAGATCCGCTAGGGATCTCATATTCTTCACCAAAAGGAACAAGGTCCTTTGATGGCATGGAGGAAATTGGAACAACATCAAATGGATTTTCAAAAGAGCTGGTCATAGGCTTCATCTTCTTTGGAGCTGAAGATTCTAAAGCATTTGATGCTTTCCTTTTCTTCACTGCAGCTCGCTCTGCAGCCTTGGTCTTCTTCACATCTGATGCAGATGGAAGGATTGGAGTTGGCGTGGCGCGGGAGGAGCCGAGGAATCTGTTTGAATTTCCTCGGTATGGCGATGCAGATTGCTGACTTCTTCGATTTCTTCAGCGCACCTCTAGTGGATGCCACAGCAATTTCTTCAGCGGGCTGGAATGGAGTCGTCAGCCTGGAACTAGCATTGTCTTGAAAGAGGCTGAAAATCATCGCCGGTGATCTTGGCATGTTCTTCATGAGGCTGAGCGGAGGCTCCACTGAGGAACTTCTTGTTGCGTTGGAGCTGCAACATTTTTGAACTTCTTTGTCGGGTTTACAAATCTGACTTTGGCTCCTTGCCAATCAGCGTAGTAGGCATCAAAGTCATCACTGAGGGCTTTGATCTCAGACTGGATTTTGAGGAGATCATCAGGTGTCATTACGACAGCGTTTTCCTCGGAACTTCTCTTTCTGAATTGAGCCTTCTTGATCTGCCTAGCCTTCTCAAATTTCCATTTCTCTTCAGAGATGAAATGGGTCAGCATGTGACTTTGACCAGGAGTCAAGTGAAAATCAGGCATAGTGGTGTCTGGATCCTTGTGCCAGAGATCAATGTACTCGAGGATCGCCCTTGGATCCAAAAGCAGTGGCACAGGTGTGCCTTTGTCTCTAGCGGCCCTTTCTTGCCTGTCTCTGATGATTTCCGCAAGTTCATCATCATCAGCTTCATCATTAGATGGCACTTGGAAGGCAACCTGTTTCGTCTTTGGACTTGGCCGAGGACCTCGACCAGCCGTTGCCTTTGTCTTCAGCAGAGTGGGGCCAGTTGAAGAATTTGGTGCAGCTGAGGAACTCGCTGAGACACCAGAGGCAATAGAGATGTCTGCAGTCCTTTGGCACGTGGCCAGATGCACAGGTGTTGAGGACTCTGGAGGAGCTGCTGAGGACTTTGGAGGAGGAGCTGAGGATTTGGGAGGAGCAGGAGCAGCATGAGGAACTGGCCGTGAGGGCATTGAAGAATCTGGCCGTGAGGGCATTGCTGAGGATTTTGACCGTGAGGGCACTGTTGGTGAAGCACTTGGCTTGTGCGCTGGCTTCTTTGCCATTGATTTTCTAGGCTTGACAGGGCCTCGATGGCAGCAGCAGATGTGAGTCTTCATTGAATTTCCTCACCGCTTCTTTGGCTTGTCTCGCCAACAGCTTGGCGCTTGGCCCATTCTTGGGAAAATCCTCACCAGCTTGATCTTTGTGGGGTCGACTTCTTGGCCAGGTGCCAATGGAGCTCTTGGGCATGGAGGATTCAGTGTGAATTTCTTCATGTACTTTGGAGTAACATACCTGTACTCCCTCCATTCTCTTGCCCATCTCCTTTCAATCCTCTGTATGCGCACCTTGCGCTGATTTTTGTTCTCCTTTCCGAACTTGGCCTCATCAGGTGTGCAATAGTCAGCATAGATGTCCTCAGGTATTTCAAACGCAGTCATGACCTCATGCCTCTTTCCTCCTTTCTATGGCTTCTTACCGTCAGCCATAGTCTTCAGATGAGGAATTTGAACAATCGAATTCTCTGAAGAAGTATGCAACTTTTCTTCGAGGAACGCTGCAAATGAGTTAAGTTGATGAGAACCTAGTGATTCAGCAGTGGACATGAGTACCTATGAACAGAGTATAGTTGCAAGGAATTTTGAGAGGTCATATGCATTCTCAGAAGGTTTTTCAAAAAGAACAAGTTTGAGGAATTTGACCAGATATGTCAGGACCCCGATTCCAAGTCACATCGACCTAGCCGGTAACACCTCATATCACTTTGCGGCCTCACGCACGGTATTCCCACGGGAGTCGCCTTACCATGGCCCGGGACCGTTTGCGCCTTTTGGCTCACGTATATGTGTAACGCCCTCGATGCGGCTATATCTCCCACGTGTCGAAGCACGACTTAGAGGCATAACCGCATTGAAAGCAATGTCGCAAGTGAGGTAATCTTCACACAATCCATGTAATACATAAGGGAAATAGATACATAGTTGGCTTACTGTCGCCACTTCACACAATACATAAATAAACATCCATCATTCAGATTACACTCAAGGTCCGACTACGGAACCAAAATAAAAGAAGATACCCCAAATGCTACACAGATCCCGATCGTCCCAACTGGCTCCACTCTCGATCATCGGGAAAAGACACATAGTAACGACCACCTTCCTCGTCGAACTCCCACTTGAGCTCGTTTGCGTCACCTGCACTGGCATCGTCGGCACCTGAAACTGTTTTGGTAGAATCTGTGAGTCACGGGGACTCAGCAATCTCACACCCGCGAGATCAAGACTATTTAAGCTTATAGGAAGGACAGAGTTGTGAGGCGGAGCTGCAGCAAGCGTCTAGCATATATGGTGGCTACATTCGCAAAAGAGAGCGAGAAGAGAGGCAAAGCAAGGTCATGAAGCTAGTAGCGATCAAGAAGTGAACCTGAAACTACTTACGTCAAACATAACTCCAACACCGTGTTCACTTCCCGGACTCCGCCGAGAAGAGACCATCACGGTTACACACGCGGTTGAGGTGTATTTTAATTTGAGGTCAACTTCGGGTTTTCTACAACCGGACATTAACAAATTCCCATCTGCCTCATAACTGCAGGCACGGCTTTCGAAAGATAATACCCTATAGGGGTGTCCCAACTTAGCCCATTATAAGCTCTCACGGTCAACGAAGGATATTCCTTCTACCGGGAAGACCCGATCAATCTCGGAATCCCGGACTACAAGACATTTCGACAGCAATAAAACAAGACCAGCAAAGCCACCCGAATGTGCCGACAAATCCCGATAGGAGCTGCACATATCTCGTTCTCGAGGCACACCGGATGAGCAGTACGTCGGCAACCAAGATGCCCCAAGTTGCCTCGGGGTGGCACCGCAAGTGGCTCTAGTTTGGACCAACGCCGAGGAGCATTGGCGGGGGGTTAAATAAAGATGACCCTCGGGCTCGCGAAAACCGGGGAAAAAAGGCTTAGGTGGCAAATGGTAAAACCAAAGTTGGGCCTTCTTTGGAGGAGTCTTATTCAAAGCGAACTGTCAAGGGGTCCCATAAATCACCCAACCGTGTAAGGAACGTGAAATCAAGGAACATAACACGGTATGACGGAAACTAGGGCGGCAAGAGTGGAACAAAACACCGGGCATAAGGCGAGTCTTCCACCCTTTACCAAGTATATAGATGCATTAATTATAGCAGATATATTGTGATATCCCCAACAAGTAAATATGTTCCAACAAGGAACAACATCTCCATGTTCAACAAGGAACAAACTTCATCTTCACCGCAACTAGCAGCGCTATAAGAGGGCTGAGCAAAGCGGTAACATAGCCAATCAATGGTTTGCTAGGAAAGGATGGTTAGGGGCTGACATGGCAATATGGGTGACATGATAAGCAAGTGATAGGCATCGTAGCATAGGCATAGCAAAAGAGCGAGCAACTAGCATAGCAAAGATAGAAGTGATTTCGAGGGTATGGTCATCTTGCGCAAAGTTCTCGAGTTGTCGAAAGCTTGATCCTCGTGGCGTTCTCAACAGGTTCCTCGTTCATGTACTCATCTCCCGGCTCTACCCAAAGCAAGAACACAAACAAAGGAACCACAATAAATCACGGTGCAATGCACAAGCAACATGATGCAAAACATGGCATGATATGCGAGATGTGATATGCAATGCGTATGCGCGCTCCGGAAGGAAAATGATGAACCAGGCATCAACTTGGCAAACCAAGTATGCCGCTGGAAATATGAGATGGTTTCGGTTGAAATCGATATAAAAATCACCGGAATCGGATGCACGGTTTGCAAATGACAAGCAAAACAAGAATGGCACAAATCTGCTATTAACAGCATGATGCCACTTAGCAAGCAACAAGAAATTAAGCTACTGCACCCAAACGTACCAACAAAGCACATGGCAGTGATCTACTCAAGATGCTTGACAAAAGATGAACACTGAGCTACGGCTAAATCACAACATAACAGGTCCAAACAAGCATGCCAAAAGTGCAAAACATATCAGCTTCACAGACTTGGTGAAATTACTGAACATGGCAAAATCAGCATCAGGAAGCAATGTTCAGACTTAGAAAACAGCATGCTACAGGAACTTATAATAGCAAAACATGGCATGGCATGAATCTACTCAAAGCATAGAACAAAAGTCCCTTACTGACCATAAGCCAAAAAGGATCAGAAAATATAGTAACACCCATGTCAATATAGCAAGTTTCGTTAACAGATTCAGCAACAGGGCATGTCAAAAACAGATAACAAGTAGGCATGTTTAAGATCTCAAAGCACTCACTACAGAGCATTACATGATAAACTAAGCATACATACATCAAGAAGACATGGCATAGAAGATATACATGGCAAGAACAACATCATAGCATACACGGATCAACCACAACAACCTTGGCAAAATTGAATAACATGTAAACAATCTGCCAGGAAACATTTTATAGCAAAAGTAGAGCTCGATTGACTCAAGCTATGGCACTCCACAATTGCAAACAAGGGCATGGATGGATAGAGCATAACCATATGTTCAAAACATCCTTACTGAAGTATCTCAAAATATGCATGGATCTCTCGGTAGCATCAAGTGAACATGGCATGAAAATATCAGCAAAACAGGGGCTGAAATCAGCAACATCATGACACCTAGTTTGCATGCTTGTGCTAGTCACCACATAGATCACAAAAATACATGTCATACACCCCTGGAAAGATGGCATGGCATATTACAAAACACATGTAGGACTCAAATTCATAGGATGCACACATCAATCATGGCAAAAATGACAAAAGTGCATGTTCTGTTAAGAAACAGAAACTAACATCACATAGCCCTCTTCCAACAGCATTTCGGGCATCAAGATGAGCTCAAATGAAAATGATGCAATGAGAAGGAATGATCTGCTCTTCGAGACGAACATTTTGACATATTACACGCATACTAAAGCGGACTACAGGTGCAAAGTTATGATCGTTGAAAATGCCACAAATTAATCACCGAAATAAAACTTAGACGAATTTTGGGGGAGAAAGTCAACCCCGAAGTGGATCTCAGATATGGCCGGAGCGGAAGCCGAGGCGGCGGCGCGGCAGCTGCTCGCCGGAGCTCGGCCGGGGAGGAAAGGGAGAGGCCGGGGCCGGAGCTGCGGGCGGCGCGGCGGCCGGCCGGGCGCTGGCGAGAGGCGCCAGGGGGCGGCGGAGCCGACCCGGGCGGGCGGCGAGGGGCTGGGCGGGTGGCGGGGTCCGGCGGCGGCGGCGAGGCGCTGGCGGGCGGCGGGCGGCGACGGAGACAGCAGCGGACGGCGCGGAGGGCCATGGCCGGACCTCATGGGCCGGGCAGGCGGGCTGGCACAGCGAGGCCACGTGGCGCAGCCTGATTGGCCGAAGCGGCAAGGGAGCCTTCGTCCGTGCGGACGGACGTGTCCGCGCAGCGGAGGAGGAAAAGGCTAGGGTTTGGGATCCGGATTTGGAGGGGGAGATGCATATTTATAGGTAGAAGGAGCTAGGAAGCTCCAAATGAGGTGCGGTTTTCGCCCACACGATCATGATCGAACGAAGAAGAGCATGGAATTGACTTAGATGGGTTATTGGACTATTTTGGAGGGGTGTTGGGCTGCAACTTAAAAGAGGCCTTTGCGAGGGTGCGGTTAACCGTTGGAGTACCAAACGAGCTCCAAATGACCCGAAACTTGACCGGTGGTCTACCGGTGGTATACCAAGGCCACTTGACAAACCTTGGTCCATTCCGAGAAAGTTTAGTACCGCTCACGGAAAAACGTAAAAGGGGCGCCAGGGACATAGGAGTGCGGATTGCAAAAGCGGACAACGGGAAAATGCTCGGAATCATGAGGCGAACACGTATGCAAATGAGATGCACATGATGACATGATATAAAATGCAAGACATGGACAAAATGCAAAAGAAGAAAACCCAACCACGGAGGGAATATCATATCACAATGCGAAAATGGCAAGAGTTGGAGTTACAAATATGGAAAGTTACATCCGGGTGTTACAACACTCCACCACTACAAGAGGATCTCGTCCGAGATCTAGGACTGAAAGAACTCCGGATATTCGAATGGAGGTGATCCTCGCGCTCCCAGGTGGCTTCTCGGTCGGAATGGTGTGACCACTTCACTTTGAGGAATTTGATTGACTTGTTGCGAGTCTTGCGCTCGGTTTCTTAAAGAATAGCAGGGGGTGCTCATGATAAGAGAGATCTTCTTGAAGGTCAATTTCTTCGAAGTTGATAGTGCGTTCAGGAGTCTTGAAGCACTTGCGAAGCTGTGACACGTGAAACACATCGTGCACGTTTGCAAAATTGGATGGAAGCTCAAGTTGATAGGCGAGATCGCCTCTTTTCCCAATGATCTTGAAAGGACCCACGTATCTAGGGGCAAGCTTCCCTTTGATACCGAAGCGACGAGTGCCTTTCATTGGAGAGACGCGGAGGTAGACATGGTCTTCGATTTCAAAAGCCACATCATGGTGCTTGTCATCATAATAGCTCTTCTGGCGAGATTGCGCGGCTTTGAGATTCTCACGAATGACTTTGCACATTTCTTCTGCTTCTGTGATCAAGTCGTTGCCAAGAAGTTGGCGTTCACCTGTCTCAGACCAATTGAGAGAGTACGCACTTTACGCCATAGAGAATTTCAATGGGGCCTTGCCCAACTCGCTTGGAAGCTGTTGTTGTAGGAGAACTTCGGCATATGGAAGACAATCTTCCCACTTCATACCGAAGAAATGACACAAGCCCCGAGCATATCTTCAAGGATTTGATTGACTCGCTCGACTTGGCCACTTGTTTGAGGATGGAAAGCTGTCTTGAAACGAATGTTGGTGCCCATGGCCTTCGAAAAGAATCCCAAAACTTGGAGGTAAAGATGCTGCCACGGTGCAAGAGATCACTTGTGGAATGCCGTGCAAGGAGACAATCTGGAGGTGTATAGCTCGCCAACCGAGCTGCTGTGATAGATTCTTTGATTGGAAGAAAATGAGCCACTTTAGTAAGCTTGTCAATGACAACGAAGATAGCATCATTTCCACGCTTGGACTTAGGAAATCCAGTCACGAAGTCCATTTCGATATGATCAAACTTCCATTCTGGAATAGCAAGAGGTTGAAGGAGACCAGCTGGTCTTTGGTGTTCTGCTTTCACTCTTCTGCAGACATCACACTCATTCACGAATTGAGCAATTTCTCGCTTCATTCGAGTCCACCAATATGACTTCTTGAGGTCATGGTACATCTTCGTACTTCCAGGATGAATGGATAGAAGCGAATTGTGCGCCTCGTTCATAATGACTTTACGTAGATCACCCTTAGGAACCACAATCCGGTCCTCGAAGAAAAGAGTATCTTTGTCATCAACGTGGAAGCACTTGTACTTGGAAATGCCCTTGTCGATACCACGTTTCACCTTTTTCACCATGGTATCCAGGAGTTGAGCCTCACGAATTTGGTCTTCCAAAGTGGGAGAGACTATGAGGTTGGCAAGAAAGCCTTGAGGAACAACTTGAAGATTCAGCTTGTGGAAAGCTTCACAGAGATCCGGTTGGAAGGGCTTGAGGATTAAGCTGTTGCAATAAGCCTTCTGCTCAAAGCATCTGCAATGACATTGGCCTTGCCGGAGTATATTCAATACTTGGGTTGTACTCTTGAATCATTTCGACCCATCGAGTTTGCACGAGGTTGAGGTTGGGTTGAGTGAAGATATACTTGAGGCTCTTGTGATCGGTGAATATGTCCACTTTCCTTCCCAACAAGAGATGTCTCCATGTTATCAATGCATGGACAACTGCCGCCAACTCAAGATCGTGAGTGGGGTAGTTCTTTTCGTTGAGCTTCAGTGACGAGAGGTATAGGCCACAACTCTCTTCTCTTGCATTAACACAGCACCGAGACCTTGAAGAGAAGCATCACGAAAAACTTGAATGGCTTGGATTCATCGGGAGGAGTCAAGGCAGAGCTGTGACGAGTTTCTCTTTGAGAGTATTGAAAGCAACGTCACACTCAGGAGACCAGACATACTTCACATGCTTCTGGAGGAGGTTGGAAAGAGGCTTTGCAATCTTGGAGAAGTTCTCAACGAATCTTCGGCAATAGCTTGCAAGTCCAAGAAAACTGCAGAGCTGCTTGACATTCTGAGGAGGTTCCCAATTCAAAATTGCAGACACCTTCTCGGGGTTAACAGCGATGCCCTTGGCGGAGATGATATGACCAAGATAAAGCACTTCATCAAGCCAAAATTCACATTTGGAAAACTTCGCATAGAATTGATACTCTCTGAGCTTGTCTAGCACCAATCGCAAATGTTTGGCATGATCCTTCTTATTCTTGGAGAAGACCAAAATATCATCAAGATAGACCAAGACGAATTCATTGGTGTAGGGGTTGAAGATGAAGTTCATCATCCGAGAGAAAGTTGGAGGAGCATTGACAAGGCCGAAAGACATGACAATATATTCATAAGAACCAAAGCTTGTTCTAAATGCTGTCTTGGGAATATCTTGTTCACGAATCTGAATCTGATGATAACCCATCGAAGGTCAAGCTTGGAGAACACTTTAGCACCTTTGAGTTGCTCGAAAAGCTCATTGATGTTGGGAAGTGGATACTTGTTCTTGATAGTCTTCTTATTCAATGGACGGTGTCGATGCAAAGTCGGTCCGTGCCATCCTTCTTCCGGACAAAAGAACACCACAACCCCAAGGAGATGAACTCGGTCCGATCAAACCAGACGCTCTTGTTCATCGAGCTGCTTCTTCAATTCCTTCAGCTCATCAGTCCAAGCTTGTATGGGCGCTTGCAAGCGGGTTCGATGCCGGGCTCAAGATCGATAACGAATTCAAGCGGCGGTGAGGAGGCATTCTGGAAGCTCTTACGGAAAGACATCTTGGTACTCACAAGCGATTGGAATCGAGAGATAGCATCAATTCGCCCTTCTCATTGAGAGAAAACAACCGAATGGTTTCATCACGAGCGGCATAGATGATCACATCATTAGAAGAGTGAGTCAATTGAATTTCCCAGCAGCACAATCAAGCTGAGCTTTGTCTTTGAAAGCCATCCATCCCAAGAATAAGATCAATATCCGAGTCACCAAGGACAATTGGTTTAGCAGAAATCTATAGTCGCCCATCTTGATACCGACATTCGAACCAAAACTCGAGAAGTCATTTGCTTACCCGGGACACAATCTTCAGCGGAATAGGAATCTTTTCCGTCACAAACTCATGCTTGGCAACAAAAGGTCTCGAAATGAAAGAAAGCGATGCACCAGTATCAAATAAGACTTTTGCAGGAATATCATTAACTGAGAGATTACCCATTATCACATTAGTAGATTCCTCTGCTTGAGCTGCATTCATCATATTCACCTTGGCATGCTTTGGATTATGCTTGACCACTGCATTGCTGGAAGATTTCACAGGAGGAGGAGGCGGAAGGCGCCTTTGGTTGAAGCATTTGTTAGCATAGTGACCTTCTGCGACATTTGTTGCAACTCACCTCGAGAGCGGACGGTGGTAAGGAGCATTTGACCTTGGAGCTTGAGAATTAGACTTGTTACGATAGCTGGGGTTGGGCGGGTGGGAAGATCCACGGCCACCTGAGTTCTTCTGGCGATAAGGCCGACGGAGCGGATGAGGAGGAAGGTAGAACTTCTGCTGCTTAGCTGCCACTTGAGAGGAAGAAGAAGACTGAACTGCATCCCCGATTCTCTTCTTAGAAGCCTCACATTTGAGCTGGGCAGCTTCTTGCTTGATGCCATGTTGTAGAATTCATCATACTTTTCGGCTCAAAAGCACAAGAGCTAATTGCAGATCTTCTCTGAGACCACCTCTGAATTGATAGATCATACTCTTTTCATCGTGGACGTCTTGCTTAGCAAAGCGAGCGAGTTTCGAACTGGATATTGTATTGATACACGACATGTTGCCTTGCTTGAGATTTGGAACTCCTCACGCTTGCTCTCAACAACACTTTTGAATGTGGTGAGCTCTGAAATCTCGGAGGAACTCATCCCAAGTAATGACACGACCTCCTCTGGAATCTTTGTATTGCTGGTACCACTCAGCAGCTTGGTCCTTGAGTTGAAACGATGCAAACTTGACAAAGTCCTCGGGTCGACATTGCTACATTCAAAATGTTTGCAGATGTCCACAAGCCAATCGTCGGCGTCTGTGGCCTCGACACGTAAACCGAAAGACTTGGCTGATTAGCGAGGAACCGGCGAGAGTAGCAAAGTGCGGCTGGTTGTTGCCTTGACCTTGATTTCCTTGACTGCCTTGCCCTTGAGTGCGCTCTTGCAAGAGCAGCAAAATCATCTGAGCATTGGCATTGGTGGCTGCCATGATAGCTTGCCATGCCTCCGGAGGCGGAGGTGGAGGTGGAGGTTCGATGACTCCCTTCATTGCGTTCCGGATTACGGCGTTGGCGGAGCCATCTGAAGAGGGTGACATCTGTTAGCACTTGATAGACAGATAGACAGGTAGAATCAACGGATAGAAATTGCAACATATAGTCTTCACAATAAACATTCGAACAAGGATGAACGAATTAATTCCAAAAGCTAATCATCACACGTCCATTAAGGTGAGAAGCCACTTGATTAAAGGTTGATGAAAAAAAAACAAGGTACGACTGGAACAAATAAGTGGTAAGGATTACCCAATCACAAACCAAATATCTGCGGAAAGAAATGCTAGGAGCTACTTGAAACCCACCTATAAACTCCCGAAACTTTCTGGTTATGCAATCTGGTGTTGGGAATACAGGGGACACAAAATATATCACCCAAACTAACAATACCTAGATCCAGCTGTATCCATCCGTCAACACATAACCAAGAAACCTTCGAAATCGTGTACCTCCGACCTTGAAAAGCATCCGTTATCGAGTCATGGCAATACTCGAGCTCACCCGATCTTTGGGTTATCGGGTTATCTCACCAACAACTGCACAAAAGAGATTTCGATGTCGGCAAAACTCGGGTATTCGAGAATGCAGCGATAAAATTGTGGCGACAACACCTCGGAGCTCAACTCCCGGGACACCGCCACAACCCCTAAATGTCGGGAGGCACCAAGAACAATGTTCTCGTCACAAAACCATCAGAACGATTCCAAGATACCCGCGTGATCCTAAAAAAATTTTAGTGAAATTTGAGGAGAAGAGAGTCAAAACTTCTACGTCAGGAGACCTCACCAGAGCGACGAAGGGACTGGGGAGTAAAAAGAATCCTACTCTCCGATATATATAATCCTAAGACTCAAAACATTTTTCCGTTCTAGACTCAACAACGCTAGCAAACAATCAAGCAGGGGGCTCCTAAGTCGGGGAAGGCTCTGATTACCAACTTGTAACGCCCTCGATGCGGCTATATCTCCCACGTGTCGAAGCACGACTTAGAGGCATAACCGCATTGAAAGAAATGTCGCAAGTGAGGTAATCTTCACACAATCCATGTAATACATAAGGGAAATAGATACATAGTTGGCTTACTGTCGCCACTTCACACAATACATAAATAAACATCCATCATTCAGATTACACTCAAGGTCCGACTACGGAACCAAAATAAAAGAAGATACCCCAAATGCTACACAGATCCCCGATCGTCCCAACTGGGCTCCACTACTGATCATCAGGAAAAGACACATAGTAACGACCACCTTCCTCGTCGAACTCCCACTTGAGCTCGTTTGCGTCACCTGCACTGGCATCGTTGGCACCTGAAACTGTTTTGGTAGAATCTGTGAGTCACGGGGACTCAGCAATCTCACACCCGCGAGATCAAGACTATTTAAGCTTATAGGAAGGACAGAGTTGTGAGGTGGAGCTGCAGCAAGGGTCTAGCATATATGGTGGCTACATTCGCAAAAGAGAGCGAGAAGAGAGGCAAAGCAAGGTCGTGAAGCTAGTAGCGATCAAGAAGTGATCCTGAAACTACTTACGTCAAACATAACTCCAACACCGTGTTCACTTCCCGGACTCCGCCGAGAAGAGACCATCACGGTTACACACGCGGTTGAGGTGTATTTTAATTTTAGGTCAACTTCGGGTTTTCTACAACCGGACATTAACAAATTCCCATCTGCCTCATAACGCAGGCACGGCTTTGAAAGATAATACCTGCGGGGATGTCCCAACAGCCCATTATAAGCTCTCACGGTCAGCGAAGGATATTCCTTCTACCGAGAAGACCCGATCAATCTCGGAATCCCGGACTACAAGACATTTCGATAGCAATAAAACAAGACCAGCAAAGCCACCCGAATGTGCCGACAAATCCCGATAGGAGCTGCACATATCTCGTTCTCGTGGCACACCGGATGAGCAGATACGTCGGCAACCAAGATGCCCCAAGTTGCCTCGGGTGGCACCGCAAGTGGCTCTAGTTTGGACCAACGCTCGAGGAGCATTGGCGGGGGTTAAATAAAGATGACCCTCGGGCTCGCGAAAACCGGGGAAAAAGGCTTAGGTGGCAAATGGTAAAACCAAAGTTGGGCCTTCTTTGGAGGAGTCTTATTCAAAGCGAACTGTCAAGGGGTCCCATAAATCACCCAACCGTAAGGAGCGAAATCAAGGAACATAACACGGTATGGCGGAAACTAGGGCGGCAAGAGTGGAACAAAACACCGGGCATAAGGCCGAGTCTTCCACCCTTTACCAAGTATATAGATGCATTAATTATAGCAGATATATTGTGATATCCCCAACAAGTAAATATGTTCCAACAAGGAACAACATCTCCATGTTCAACAAGGAACAAACTTCATCTTCACCGCAACTAGCAACGCTATAAGAGGGCTGAGCAAAGCGGTAACATAGCCAATCAACGGTTTGCTAGGAAAGGATGGTTAGGGGCTGACATGGCAATATGGGTGGCATGATAAGCAAGTGATAGGCATCGTAGCATAGGCATAGCAAAAGAGCGAGCAACTAGCATAGCAAAGATAGAAGTGATTTCGAGGGTATGGTCATCTTACCTGCAAAGTTCTCAGAGTTGTCGAAAGCTTGATCCTCGTAAGCGTTCTCAACAGGTTCCTCGTTCACGTACTCATCTCCCGGCTCTACCCAAAGCAAGAACACAAACAAAGGAACCACAATAAATCACGGTGCAATGCACAAGCAACATGATGCAAAACATGGCATGATATGCGAGATGTGATATGCAATGCGTATGCGCGCTCCGGAAGGAATATGATGAACCAGGCATCAACTTGGCAAACCAAGTATGCCGCTGGAAAGATGAGATGATTTCGGTTGAAATCGATATAAAGATCACCGGAATCGGATGCACGGTTTGCAAATGACAAGCAAAACAAGAATGGCACAAATCTGCCATTAACAGCATGATGCCACTTAGCAAGCAACAAGAAATTAAGCTACTGCACCCAAACGTACCAACAAAGCACATGGCAGTGATCTACTCAAGATGCTTGACAAAAGATGAACACTGAGCTACGGCTAAATCACAACATAATAGGTCCAAACAAGCATGGCAAAAGTGCAAAACATATCAGCTTCACAGACTTAGTGAAATTACTGAACATGGCAAAATCAGTGAAATTACTGAACATGGCAAAATCAGCATCAGGAAGCAATGTTCAGAGCAAGAAAACAGCATGCTATAGGAACTTATAATAGCAAAACATGGCATGGAATGAATCTACTCAAATCATAGAACAAAAGTCCCTTACTGACCATAAGCCAAAAGGATCGAGAAAATATAGTAACACCCATGTCAATATAGCAAGTTTAGATAATGATTCAAGAACAGGGCATGTCAAAAACAGATAACAAGTAGGCATGTTTAAGAGCTCAAAGCACTCACTACAGAGAATTACATGATAAAGTAAGCATACATACATTAAGAAGACATGGCAAGAACAACATCATAGCATACACGGATCAACCACAACAACCTTCGCAAAATTGAATAACATGTAAACAATCTGCCAGGAAACATTTTATAGCAAAAGTAGAGCTCGATTGACTCAAGCTATGGCACTCCACAATTGCAAACAAGGGCATGGATGGATAGAGCATAACCATATGTTCAAAACATCCTTACTGAAGTATCTCAAAATATGCATGGATCTCTCGGTAGCATCAAGTGAACATGGCATGAAAATATCAGCAAAGCAGGGCTGAAATCAGCAACATCATGACACCTAGTTTGCATGCTTGTGCTAGTCACCACATAGATCACAAAAATACATGTCATACACCCTGGAAAGATGGCATGGCATATTACAAAACACATGTAGGACTCAAATTCATAGGATGCACACATCAATCATGGCAAAAATGACAAAAGTGCATGTTACATTAAGAAATGAAACTAACATCACATAGCCCTCTTCCAACAGCATTTCGGGCATCAAGATGAGCTCAAATGAAAATGATGCAATGATAAGAAATGATCTGCTCTTGAGGCGAACATTTTGACATATTACACGCATGAAAGCAGACTACAGGTGCAAAGTTATGATCGTTGAAAATGCCACAAATTAATCACGAAATAAAACTTAGACGAATTTTTGGGGGAAGTCAACCCAAGTGGATCTCAGATATGGCGGAGCGGAAGCCGAGGCGGCGGCGCTGGCAGCTACTCGCGGAGCTCGGCTGGGGAGGAGAGGAGAGGCGGGGCGGAGCTGCGGGCAGAAGGCGGCGGGCGGCGGCGGCCGGGCCGGGCGGCTGGGCGCGGCGGGCGCGAGAGCGCCAGCGGCGGCGGCGCCAGAAGACCAGGCGGCGGCCGGCCCCGGCGGCGGAAGCTGGCAAGGCGGGCGGGCGGGAGGTGACGGCGCTTGGCCAGCGGGAGCCAGCGGGAGGGCCATGGCCAGGCCTCATGGGCCGGCCGGGGGCTGGCGGGCGGAGGCCACGTGGCGCAGCCTGATTGGCCGGGCGCGGCGGCGGGTTTCGTCCGGCGCGGACCGGACGTGTCCGGTGCGCGGAGGGAGGAAGGCTAGGGTTTGGGATCCGGATTTGGAGGGGAGATGCATATTTATAGGTAGAAGGAGCTAGGAAGCTCCAAATGAGGTGCGGTTTTCGCCCACGATCGTGATCGAGCGACGGAGAGCATGGAAGTGACTTAGATGGGTTATTGGACTATTTTGGAGGGTGTTGGGCTGCAACAATAGAGGCCTTTGAGAGTGCGGTTAACCGTTGGAGTACCAAGCGAGCTCCAAATGACCCGAAACTTGACCGGTGGTCTACGGTGGTATACCAAGGCCACTTGACAAACCTCGGTCCATTCCGAGAAAGTTTAGTACCGCTCACGGAAAAAGCGTAAAAGGGGCGCCGGGGACATAGGAGTGCGGATTGCAAAAGCGGACAACGGGAAAAATGCTCGGAATCATGAGACGAACACGTATGCAAATGAGATGCACATGATGACATGATATAAAATGCAAGACATGGACAAAATGCAAAAAGAAGAAAAACCCAACCACGGAGGGAATATCATATCACAATGCCGAAAATGGCAAGAGTTGGAGTTACAAATATGGAAAGTTACATCCGGGGTGTTACAATATGATAGTGTCGCTAGCATCCACATGACAAATAACCCGGGCCGACATGGCTAGTCGTGAACCCAAAGCGGCGCTAACCTATGGGGACAGGCATACATGAATCACATCGAGCATGTCGGTCATCAACGTATGAATTCGGGCTGTAGCATTGGGCTAACAGGACTTGGTATCCCGGTACTGTAGCAGGCTAGGCAGGACTCGAATATCACCGCGTGACATTTCCCGAAGGACAGACATAGGAACAAAGTGAAACACATGCCGGCCAGTCAAGTGTCCAAGCAGTAGTCTTGGGCTAGCAGGACTCCGTGAACCGGTCAGTAGCGGACTACTATCGCTCGAAGCACAAGACTACATTTCCCCATATGAGAGGCTGCCAAGGATAAACAACTAGTTTGTCGGATCCCACTCATACCAAGCATTTCAATCATACCATAATATGCCCGATATGAGTACATACAACAAGGCATCACAACAAAACTCTACAACTCAAAGTACTTTATTTAAGAGGCTCGAGGAGCCATACATAAGATATCCATACAGGTAGGGGTCACATGACCCAACACTCAAGTCATACAAACATACAAGCACATGCGAAGCAAACTAGTCTGAGTACGCACTCTAAAAAGAAAGAAAGCTTGTCAAGCCCTTCTATCTCAAAGGCCCTTCACAAGCCTTGGATCACCACACAGGTGGCTAGTTCACTCGTCGATGTCAAGGTCTACATAAAACCCATCGGAGGGGCAGTGTTGTTGTCTGAAAAACATTAATTAAGCAAACTTGAGTGCGGAGGTACTCAGCAAGTCTTACCACGTAATCCTATCATACATGCACATTCTCAAGAAGGTGGTGGAGTTTATTTGCAGCAAGCCAGCTTTGACTCTTGGCTAAGCTATCCTATGTGACACCACTTGAAAAGCATTTGTCGCTTTACGAGTCCACTAATCACCATCACAATACTCCACCGTGGATCCTCTCTCGTCAACCACGAGAGGGCCATCCATGATACTCACACTATCTTGAGGCTTTTAGTAGTATCCATTTACTTGTCTATGAACTGTTATAGGCAACCCAGAAGTCCTTCTCCGTGGACACGGCTATTCAATAGATCATATTAACCTGCAGGGTGTACTTCTTCACACGCTCTCACCACTTACCGCCGTTTACGACATGTACTCGGCAACCTTCAAGCGGAAGCCCAATGTGGGTGTCGGCCACAGCCTACCTAAACACTCAAGTCCCTAGTCCAGGTTTATCGCCTATTCAGGTTCCATCCATGAGGAGTCCGCCGAGGTTTCCCATACAGCCCCGAGCGATGTGTGCAGGGTTCCCGAGATACCAAGCGGGCACTTTCGGTACACGGGCCACGGTGTATCTACCGCATCATAGCCCACCCCTAGGGTCAGCGCTACATACGGCCTCCAACACATATCCTACAAACACGTAAACTAGTTGCAACTCACAGACGAGAGAACAAGGGTGGTTAAGAAGCCAAGAGGGTCCATTGGTTTCGGGCCCAATGCGTGGTAGTAACTGTTTCATGGATCACAAACACAGAACTTAGTTCTTAGGGACGGCTTCAATGAAACAACCCACCATGTGCTCCTACATGGCCTCTCATCGATACCTTTACCAAAACGTGTTCAACACTTTCACTCTCGAACCCGACACAACCTTTCACTCCAGTTCATCATCCCGATGAGCCAGACCTGACACAACTCTAAGCATAGCAAGCATAGCATGGTAGGAATCACAAACATGGCTCAATCAACTCCTACACATACTAGTGGGTTTCATCTAATTCTTGTGGCAATGACAGTCATGCAAAGGAAGTGGGCTCAACTACCGCAGCACACAACAATTTGAATTGCGTTGTCTTAATGCAGTAAACAAGAGCAGAAGCGAGAACATGGGTTTGTATCGGAATGATCAATGGGTTGCTTGCCTGATGGAGTGGTGGTAGGATCTGCCCTTGAGACGGATATTCGGGATTATCCTCGGGCGTAAACCTATCACGAAAGACACAGAAAATAAACACACATGGCAATATGCAACAATATGATGCATGCTATGACATGGCAATATGAATGTGTGTTGGCCTAATGCAAGCTGAAACAAAAGGATGAACTCATTTGAATCAAAGATTCAAATGTTAGCTCATTAAAATAGACCTAAAGGTGCATTATCTTAATCTGCTTAAACAGCAAGGTTAACTTGTTTTATCATGCATGAAACCTGTACCAATGGATAGAATGGATTTTTCTGATCATTTTTCATATATAGATCTTTGCATTTGGAGTTCTGATTAATTTCTATGAATTTTGAAGTTTGAACTATATTCGGAATTTCCTATAATAGAATAAATCCGATAATTAATTTCTTCGTCGACAATCGTCGAGATGACGTCGGGGTCAACGGGGGCGTCCAGGTCAAACCTGACTAGTGGGTCCAGGGTGTCAGTGTAATTAGTTTAACTAAAAATTAATTAAAACTAAACTTGATTAGTTAACAGGGCTGGGCCCCACCTATCATTGACTCAACAGAGTCAACCAGGGCCCACCCGTGGTCAAAGTCAAAGTCGGCTACACCGGCGTTTAGCCGCCGGCGAGCCAGACATGGCGGCGGAAGTGGTTTTGGTCATTTCGGCAACCAAACGAGCCGCGGAGGGCATCTAGGTGGAGCTGGGAACAAGCCGCAGCTTTTGGTGGAGTTAGTTGAGGTCGGGGTGGCCTGAATCGGCGCCGGCGACGACCTAGGCGGCCGCCGGAGTTCGGGTGAAGACGAAATCGAGCTACGGTGTGCGGTGAGGTGCGTGGAGTGGTGGGTTAGACCCTACGTGATGTGGTGAGTGCGTTAGACACCGAGGGGTGGCCGGTGGATGGCCGGGAGCACGTCGGCGACGAGCTCCACGGTGGTGAGTGCGGTTGAGCTACGTGCGGTCACTACATAGCTCGGGAGCGAGAGAGGAAAGAAGGGGGAGATAGCTAGGCTCACGGGGCACTCGGGGAAGCACTCGGTGCGGTCGGGAACGGGCTGATGCGGCGGCGTCGAAGGGGATCTCCGGCGACGGCGGGGTCGGGAGAGGTTGGGGCAGCGGCCTCGGGCTACGCGAGCACTCGGTGCTCGGCTAGCTCGACGAAGAGGAGGGCGGCGGAGCTCCTAGACACGACGGGGAGGAGCACGGACGACGGGGAGCGCGACTACGGCGATGGCGTGGCTGCGGTGGCGTCGGCCATGGCGGGGGAGCGCGAGGGAGAGGAGCCGGGGAAGAAGAGATAAGTCTGAGGGCTCGGGGGGAGAGAGAGAGGGCGCTTCGCGTCGGTCGCTCGGTGAGGGGAGCGGCGAGGCGGCGACTAGGTGTGTGGCGTGCATGCGGTGCTCGCCGCAGAGCACCTGCCTGCCTGCCTGGCCAAGCCAAGCAGCTCGCTGGCGCGGCAGCTGGGCTGAGCCGGCAGGTGGGCCGGTTGGGTGGCGCCAGGTAAGCTTTTCATTCTTTTATTCTTTTTCTAATTTTCTGTAACTTTGTGGAGTTTTTAAAAATACTTGAACAGCTTCAAAATTCACCAAACTGGACCAGGTCCTTAGTTGGAATATTTCCAACATGAAACATTTTTGTTTGGGAATATTTGGACATTTGAAATATTATATATAATTTAAATGCCCAAACTAAAATACTTTATGATTTAATTCAACAACCTTAGGATGACCTAGAAAATTGTGCACCACTTTTGGCAGAGGCTCTGAACCAAGGCAAAGGTGATGAGCATTTTAGAAGGGCATTTCAGGTTCATTGAAAATAATTTTAGTAAACCCTAGTTGGATTAAAAGGGGTTCTGGGGTTTCTGTCTTCCCCATTTCAATTTTTTGATGAAAGTTAAACATGATGCACACACTAATGCATGGACTAGCTAGGATGTGACAACTCACCCCCACTCAAAAGAATCTCGTCCCGAGATTTAGGATCCGTTGCGAAAAAGGTGGGATACTCAAGTCGAAGACGATCCTCCCTTCCCCAAGTTGCTTCTTGCTCGGAATGGTTTGACCATTGAACCTTTAGAAACTTGATATTCTAACGTCGAGTGGTACGCTCGGCTTGATCAAGGATACAAACGGGATATTCTCGGTAGGTGAGGTTATCTTGGAGATCAAGCGTTTCGTGGTCCACTCCACGGATAGGATCCGAGAAGCAACGCCTGAGTTGGGAAACGTGGAAGACATCATGGACTCTAGAAAGATGCGGAGGTAGTTCCAATTGGTAGGCAACTTCTCCTTGTTTGGCAAGAATGCGAAAGGGTCCAATGTAACGAGGAGCCAATTTGCCTTTGATACCGAATCGATGGGTTCCCTTCAAAGGAGTAACCCGAAGGTAAGCCTTCTCGCCAATTTCATAAGCCATAGGCTTATGCTTGCGGTCATATTGGCTCTTTTGACGAGATTGGGCTGTTTTCAACTTCTCACGAATAACCCGAACCTGCTCTTCTGCTTCCTGAATCATATCCGGGCCAAAGAGTTGTCTCTCCCCGGTTTCTGACCAGTTAAGAGGCGTTCGACATTTCCGTCCATAAAGAACTTCGAAAGGAGCTTTGCCCAAGCTAGCTTGATAACTATTGCTATAAGCGAACTCGGCGAATGGAAGGCATTTCTCCCAATTCATGCGAAAGAGATGACAAGCTCGAAGCATATCCTCTAGGATTTGATTGACTCGTTCTACTTGACCACTTGATTGAGGATGGAAGGCGGTGCTAAAGGAGAGCGAGTTCCCATAGCATTTTGGAAACTTTCCCAAAATCGAGAGGTGAAGAGACTTCCACGGTCTGAGTTAATCTCAATGGAACACCATGAAGAGACACTATTCGAGAGATGTACAAATCAGCTAGCTGGCTAGCGGTTATACTCTCACGAACGGGTAGGAAGTGGGCTACTTTGGAAAGACGATCGACGACAACGAAGATAGCATTATTCCCTCTCTTGGTCCTGGGAAACCCGGTAATGAAATCCATGCCGATTTTATCCCATTTCCATTCGGGAATAGCCAAAGGTTGAAGGGTACCAGCAGGCCGTTGATGCTCTGCTTTAACTCGACGACAGACGTCGCAATTAGCAATGTATTGAGCGATTTCTCTCTTCATCCTAGTCCACCAAAACCTCTGGCGTAGGTCTTGATACATTTTAGTACTGTCGGGATGAATGGTGAGAGGAGAGTGATGAGCTTCCTTAAGGATCAATTGCCTCAGGTTGCGCACCTTGGGAACCACTAGACGGTCTCCAAAGAACACGACACCTTGTTCATCAATGGAGAAACAATCTGCGACTCCTTTCTTGATGTTTCTCTTGATGCGGGAAATTCCCGGATCTACCTTCTGTGCCTTGATGATCTGATCCGTAAGGGTAGGTTTCGCCACCAGGGTGGAAAGGAATCCTCGAGGAACAATGTGAAGGTTAAGTTTACAAAATTCCTTGTGGAGAAATGGTTGACTTTGTTGTAACATCAGATTGTTACAATAAGATTTTCGACTTAGTGCGTCAGCCATGACATTGGCTTTGCCTGGGGTGTAAGATATTCCTAAGTCGTAATCTGTAATCAACTCAACCCAACGTCTTTGCCTGAGATTCAAATCCGGTTGGGTGAAGATATATTTCAGACTTTGGTGATCAATGTAAATTTCGCAATGATTACCAAGAAGGTAATGTCGCCAGGTTTTGAGTGCATGAACCACTGCTGCAAGCTCTAGATCGTGTGTGGGATAGTTATCCTCATGTGGGCCTTATCTGTCGAGAAGCGTAGGCAATCACATGATGGTCTTGCATGAGTATGCAACCTAGTCCTTGTCGCGAGCGTCGCAATAGATAATAGTCCTTAGAAAATCTGGTGGAACAAATGCAGGGAGCAGATGTCGAGCGTCTTTTCAGTTCTGAAAGCTGAACTCGCCTTTGTGGTGTCCATTCGAACTTCTTATCTTTCTTGAGGAGTTCGGTTAGAGGTTTAGCAACTTTAGAAATTCTCGGCGAAGCGGCGGCAATAGCTCGCTAAACCGAGGAAACTCGAACTTGCTTGACCGATTCAGGTGGAGTCCGATCAAGGCGGCTTGAACTTCGCTTCGGGATTGACAGCAATGTCCGGCGGAGATTACATGGCCTAGGTAGGTCACTTCTGGTAACCAGAATTCACACTTAGAGAATTTGGCATAAAGGCGGTGCTCTCGAAGTTTCATCAATACTAGCCTTAGATGTTCGGCATGTTCTTCCTCATTCTTGGAGTAGATGAGTATATCATCGAGGTATACCACGACGAATTTATCCAAATACTCCATGAAGATTGAGTTCATTAACCGAGAGAAGGTGGCTGGAGCATTGGTTAATCCGAAGGACATGACGGTGTACTCGTATTGGCCATAACGAGTAACAAAGGCCGTTTTAGGAATGTCCCCGTTCTTAATTTTGATTTGATGGTAGCCCAACCTCAAATCCATCTTTGAAAAGACTGAGGATCCATCGAGCTGATCATACAGATCGTTGATCCTGGGGAGCGGATACTTGTTCTTGATAGTGACCAAATTGACAGGTCGGTAATCCACAACCATCTGACCCGTTCCATCCTTCTTCTTGACGAAGAGGACGGGGCAAGCCCATGGGGATGAACTAGGACGGATGAAACCCTTTTGCAAGGACTCATCGAGTTGTTTCTTAAGTTCGGCTAGTTCTAGGGGTGCCATCTTATAAGGTCTTCTAGAAATTGGAACGGTTCCGGGAACAAGATCTATCACGAACTCGACATCCTTGTCAGGTGGAACACCTGGCAGTTCTTCTGGAAAGACATCCGGAAAATCACGGACTACGGAATATCTTGAGGTGCGGAAGGGGTTGGCATTTAAAGAGTAAAGCTAGCGCTTGACACTCGGGTTAAAACATTAACTGTCTTGCCGAAGGATGGGTGAGTTGAACAGTTCTAGTAGAGCAATCAATCTTAGCGTAATGGGCTGACATCCAGTCCATACCCAAGATGATGTTTATGTCCGAGGACTTGAGAGCTATTAGAGAAGCAAGAAAGACTAATCATGTCGACAAGAATTTCATTCCCATGACTTATTCTAGAGGTTTGCCATCTAGAACCGAGGGTCTGAATTTCCATGGAGGTGTGCATGTCACGAATGTGGTGTTGTGCAATCGAGCATAGCTCTCGAAATAAATGAATGAGATGCTCGAAGATCAAAAAGAACGATTCTTGGATGACAATTAACAAGGAGCGTCATCGAGAACGGCGTTGGGATCCTCATAGGTTTCCTCGGCTGAAACATAGTTGGCGTGGCCACGGCGATGGCGGCTGGTTTAACATAGAGCACCTTTCTGCTGACTTACCACGGCCAAAGACTTTCCGATCTGGTGGGGTTGTTCAGGGACCCTCACGGATGTAGTGGCCCGTCTCTCCACACTTGAAGCAAGTTATCATATTGGGCGTGGAGCAGCATTAGCAGCGGGCCTCCATAAGTCTTAGGCGGTGCATCTTTCTTTGGTTGGGGCGGCGCCTCAAAGGATGGCCTCGGAGTGAACACAGGTGGCGAGCGGTGTTTGGAATCAAACCCGGCGCTTCGAGATCGAGCTGGATGAAGAACTAGAGTCACGGAGTGCTTGCGTGAAGCTTCAAAATCGGGCGGCGGTTTCAGACCGATAGCCTTGTTGACTAACCACGGAATGAAGTGCACTCGTGCGAGCGAAGATCACGGCGAAGCTTCGGGGCTAAGTCCCTTGCGGAACCTTGCCTGCTTCTTGGCGTTGGTAGAAACCTCTTCAGGAGCATAACGTGCTAAATTCCCGAACTCACGGCTGTAAGTATCCACAGTCAGCCCACCCTGGGTGAAGTTGCAGAACTCCTCCCTCTTACGATCCATGAGACCTTCCGGGATGTGATGCTCACGGAAAGCGGCACTGAATTCAGCTCAAGTAATTTGTCCAACGGACGCATAGCCTCATAATTTTCCCACCAAAGGCTAGCGGGGCCTTGAGGTGATAAGCGGCAAAAGTAACCTTATCGCCTTCAGCCACGTTGGCGAAGCGTAGCTTGTGGGTGATCTTTGCGAAGCCAATCATCCGCGTCGAGAGGCTCAAGGGAATACTTGAACTTCGGTGGATACAGCTTGACAAAGTCATTGAGTGACACCAGATCATTTCTTGGCTGGCGTGCGGTGTTTTGCTCAATCCGCTCCGACAAGCGATTGGTCTCACGCTTGTTGCGTTCCGCCTCCAACATAACCTCGGCCAAAGATGGCGGTTGAGGCAGATTTACATTCCTAGCTGCGTTGGCTTCTCCTGCTCCGAGCAGCAGGATTATTCTGGTGTTGACCATCCTAGGAAACAAAACAACGGTTTAAACCAGGATGGCCGAATTTAGCAAGGAGGTGCGGAATGTAATGGATAACACGGAATGCAGAGATGTTCATCCGTATGACATGGTAATATAAAACTGCCATATATATACCAACGGTCATACACACCATTCATAGTTTAGTACAAGCCCGACGGAGTACAACTATAGTGAAAGGCATTACATCTCATTGGAAGCATTCCAAACTCCTATACATTATTTTCTACACTTCGGAATGATACACACTAAGTCATATTCCACAAGTCACGCGGGGCGGTGGAAATACAACTATTACAATACTAGGAATACTACTACCAACTCGAGACAGCTCCGTAGTAGTCCTCATAGAAGTCACCACCCAAGCACGAAGTGGAACATGATCATCCGGAAGCAGGCGATCTGTGGAGCTTGCGGACCATAGGGACTTCGGATGTGGCCGTGGTCCAACAAGCGGCGGCAGACGAGGTCCACGAGGAGGTGATGCCTCCTACCTCGCGCCACTCCATAAAGTCTGGCAGACCAGCCCGCACAGGGTACAAGTCCCTCATGTCCATGTATCCGGCTTGCACGGCAGGTGCAAACCGAGTTAGAGTAGCCCAGTGATCAGAACGGGCATTAAAGAGCTCCATACGCAAGGCCCGGTTTTCACGGTCCTTGTCTTCCAGCATCTCTGTAGTGGTGCGAAGAAGTGAGTCCTCATGGGATGCATCGCTGTACATACCCTGAAGATAACCATGCGCCCCAGGGAGGGATGCTGGCATGTAGCGGAAATCGGTGTTGCACGACAAGGCAGTTCTGGCTCGAATAGTAGTCATCATTAAATAGGCTGCATCCTGCACGGACATCCCAATAGTGATCCCAAGTCCATAAGAACAGTGGAGCGGTTCAGTAGCTCCGGGATAAGATGGATATATCCTGACCGTGCACAGATATTGGCTTTGATTAAAATCTCTAAACTGCTCCTCGACGGTATATTCAGGATACCATCGGTAACCGGTCTCGACCATCACCCGAACCAACATTGCCGTGTGACCACACACATCAATGCAACGGGTCAGACGAACCACTTGGTTCTGGGGACGGGTGGCCATCTGAAAGCACAGCCACAATGCAAAGACATTAGAATTTCTAGGGAAAATCGGGCAGCATAACATCTGTAAATGCTCAAAACAGATTTGAGACATTCATAATCAGATTGCAAAACCACTCAACAACATCATATCAAGGTTCTGGTTCAACTGGTAGCATACTAAAAAGTAGTAGAAACTGAACTGAGGATGTAACCAACAATCCTATAAGTTACTACGGATTAGTAACACGTGAACCTGATAGAGAGAAGAGAGCCTAGTCCTATACCCACGTAGAATGAGAAGAGGATGACTCAGATCAAAGGGCATAAGGTAAAGGAGTAAAAAGAGCCTTACGTTCCTCCACAATCAATTCCCTACATATAACTAAAGCATTTCTAGACTCAACATCGACCAGTTTGGCTTAGCGAACCTCAGGCAGCCCTGCTTTCGATGCCAGCGCTGTCGGGACCCGATTACAAGTCACATCGACCTGGCGGTAACACCTCATATCACTTTGCGGCCTCACGCACGGTATTCCCACGGAGTCGCCTTACCATGGCCGGGACCGTTTAGCGCTTTTGGCTCACGTATATGATAGCGTCGCTAGCATCCACATGACAAAGAACCCGGGCCGACATGGCTAGTCGTGAACCCAAAGCGGCGCTAACCTATGGGGACAGGCATACATGAATCACATCGAGCATGTCGGTCATCAACGTATGAATTCGGGCTGTAGCACTGGGCTAACAGGACTTCGGTATCCCGGGCTGTAGCAGGCTAGGCAGGACTCCGAATATCACCGCGTGACATTTCCCCGAAGGGACAGACATAGGAACGAAGTGAAACACATGCCGGCCAGTCAAGTGTCCAAGCGGTAGTCTGGGCTAGCGAGGACTCGGTGAACCGGACTGTAGCGGACTACTATCGCTCGAAGCACAAGACTACATTTCCCCATATGAGAGGCTGCCAAGGATAAACAACTAGTTTGTCGGATCCCACTCATACCAAGCATTTCAATCATACATAATATGCCCGATATGAGTACATACAACAAGGCATCACAACAAAACTCTACAACTCAAAGTACTTTATTTAAGAGGCTCAGGAGCCATACGTAAGATATCCATACAGGTAGGGGTCACATGACCCAACACTCAAGTCATACAAACATACAAGCACATGCGGAAGCAAACTAGTCTGAGTCTGAGACTCTAAAAAGAAAGAAAGCTTGTCGAAGCCCTTCTATCTCTGTGGCCCTTCACAAGCCTTGGATCACCACTGGGTGGCTAGTTCACTCGTCGATGTCAAGGTCTACATAAAACCCATCGGAGGGGGCAGTGTTGTCGTCTGAAAAACATTAATTAAGCAAATATGAGTACGGAGGTACTCAGCAAGTCTTACCACAGAATCCTATCATACATGCACATTCTCAAGAAGGTGGTGGAGTTTATTTGCAGCAAGCCAGCTTTGACTCTTGGCTAAGCTATCCTACGTGACACCACTTGAAAAGCATTTGTCGCACACGATTCCACTAATCACCATCACAATACTCCACCGTGGATCCTCTCTCGTCAACCACGAGAGGGCCATCCATGATACTCACACTATCTTGAGGCTTTTAGTAGTATCCATTTACTTGTCTATGAACTGTTATAGGCAACCCGAAGTCCTTCTCCGTGGACACGGCTATTCGAATAGATCATATTAACCTGCGGGGTGTACTTCTTCACACGCTCTCACCACTTACCGTCGTTTACCGACATGTACTCGGCAACCTTCAGCGGAAGCCCAGCGTGGGTGTCGGCCACAGCCTACCTAAACACTCAAGTCCCTAGTCCAGGTTTATCGCCTATTCAGGTTCCATCCGCAGGAGTCGGCCGAGGTTTCCCATACAGCCCGAGCGATGTGTGCAGGGTTCCCGAGATACCAAGCGGGCACTTTCGGTACACCGACCACGCAGTGTATCTACCGCATCATAGCCCACCCCTAGGGTCAGCGCTATACACGGCCTCCAACACTTATCCTACAAACACGAAAACTAGTTGCAACTCACGGACAGAGAACAAGGGTGGTTAAGAAGCCGAGAGGTTCCATTGGTTTGGGCCCAATGCGTGGTAGTAACTGTTTCATGGATCACAAACACGAACTCAGTTCTTAGGGGCGGCTTCAATGAAACAACCCACCATGTACTCCTACATGGCCTCTCATCGATACCTTTACCAAAACGTGTTCAACACTTTCACTCTCGAACCCGACACAACCTTTAACTCCAGTTCATCATCCCGATGAGCCAGACCTGACACAACTCTAAGCATAGCAAGCATATCATGGTAGGAATCACAAACATGGCTCAATCAACTCCTACACATACTAGTGGGTTTCATCTAGTTACTGTGGCAATGGTAGGTCATGCAAAGGAAGTGGGTTCAACTACCGCAGCACACAACAGTTTGAATCGCGTTGTCTTAATGCAGTAAACAAGAGCAGAAGCGAGAACATGGGTTTGTATCGGAATGATCAATGGGTTGCTTGCCTGATGGAGTGGTGGTAGGATACTGCCCTTCAGACGGATACTGCCCAGCACCTGTCTGCCTGCGTGGCCAAGCCAAGCAGCTCGCTGGCGCGGCAGTTGGGCAGGGCCGGCAGGTGGGCCGGTTGGGTGGCGCCAGGTAAGCTTTTCATTCTTTTATTCTTTTTCTAATTTTCTGTAACTTTGTGGAGTTTTTAAAAATACTTGAACAGCTTCAAAATTCACCAAACTGGACCAGGTCCTTAGTTGGAATATTTCCAACATGAAACATTTTTGTTTGGGAATATTTGGACATTTGAAATATTATATATAATTTAAATGCCCAAACTCAAATACTTTATGATTTAATTCAACAACCTTAGGATGACCTAGAAAATTGTGCACCACTTTTGGCAGAGGCTCTGAACCAAGGCAAAGGTGATGAGCATTTTAGAAGGGCATTTCAGGTTCATTGAAAATAATTTTAGTAAAGCCTAGTTGGATTAAAAGGGGTTCTGGGGTTTCTGTCTTCCCCATTTCAATTTTCTGATGAAAGTTAAACATGATGCACACACTAATGCATGGACTAGCTAGGATGTGACAAGATAAGCCTTGAAGAATTTCACTAAGCGTTCTTTGTCTTAGTTTCCAGAGTTGTATAGATCGAAAATCCACACAATTGAGGAATCTTGAAGAAAGAGATGCTTAGGGAAACGAATCAAGAGCATATTACTTGTGAGGTGTTCATATGTGTGAAGATTTTGAAGAATAAACACCTTTGAAGATTTTCAGGAAGGCTTGAGAATCAAAGCGAGCAGTAAAAGTAACTTTTAATTACCCGAACTGAAGAACATGACGAACTGAGAAGTGTAGATTAAAAGTTAAATCGATTCAGATCTTCCGCCCTAACTTCGGCGGAGGAAGACAGCTTCTGATGGTCGCGGAGTGAAGATTTCCGCGATCGGCACGCGCAATCTGACAATGACGAGGTCGAGGAAGTGAAGCTCTTCCTCACCGGCGACGATGGAGTAAGCGGCGGCGCTAGGGTTTGAAGCTCGGCGAGAGAGAGAGAGCGGTCGAGGGAGTAAAGGAAGTGAGGAAGGGAGAGGGGTATATATAGCCACGGTGAAAAACTGTTAGCCCAAGATTTTGAATGAGCGTGCCTGACCCTTCTCATTAAACTTGACATGTGTCACCCACGTCTTGAAAAGTGGAGATCGTGTTAGATCGTGGGTGAATAGATAAGTCTATCATGGGAAGCGGAGCGGTTTGAGCGGCAAAGCGAAAATTTGGATAAGATAAGTTAAAAGTTCCGTTCGCAACTTCTTGGTGACAAGGACACGGTGAAGATTTTGAGCGAGTTTCAAATAGAACGCACATGAAGAATTTGTGAATAGATTGGGTTGAGTATAGCATAGAGGGAAGGGTCCGATCACATTCACTTAGCGAGAAAAAGCAACTTGAAGAGATAGCCATAAGTGAATGTTGTAGAGGACATAAACCCATATATATATACATATATATATATATATATATATATATATATATATATATATATATATATATATATATATATATATATATATATATATATATATATATATATATATATATATATATATATATATATATATATGCCAATGAAGAAAAAGCAGCGGAAACAGTGAAGATTTTGCAAAGTTGAGGAATTTGAAAAATTGAAGAATTTCAAAACGAGGAAAAACTCAAATTGAAGATTTTCAACTTTGGTGGTGGCGTGACCCACCATATAAGAATGATGATTTCAGACACAGCGTACAATTGTCGTAGGGTTACGAGAATCAAATTCTTCATTAATTTCTTCACACTTAGAGTGTTATTCTTCATTGATTGAAGAAAACGTTTCTTCATGTGTTGCACATCTAAGTCATCAATTTTGCATAAGTGTCGGGATGTGTGTCCTATTCAAAGAACATTCGAAGATTCTAAGATATTTAGCTCACACATAAACTTGCTAAATCTCTTCTCATCCAAGGGCTTTGTGAAGATATCGGCTAGCTGTTCTTGATATTCACATGCTCGATGGAGATGTAAGCCCTTCAACACATGATCACGAAGAAAATGATGATGAATCTAAATGTGCTTTGTATTCGAGTGCTGAACTGGGTTGTGAGCAATCTTGATTGCACTCTCATTTTCACAGTAGAGAGGCACATTCTTTACGTTGATGCCGTAGTCCTTGAGAGTTTGTTTCATCCACAGCAACTGAGCACAGCAAGAACCAGTAGCAATGTACTCAGCTTCCGATGAAGCGGTGATCGCAGTTCTGTTTCTTCGAGGACCAACGGACCAAAGATCGTCAGAAATGACAAGTAACAGATGTTGACTTGCGGTCCACGATCACCAGCATAGTCAGTCGAGAATATCCAATGAGATCAAAGGCGAGCCCTTGGGATACCATAATCCTAGTGTTGGTGTGTGAGCTAGATATCAAAGAATATGCTTCACACCTTATGGTGTGATTCCTTGGTGTAGCTTGAAATCGGGCACACATGCAAACACTAAGCATTATATATGGCCTAGATGCACATAAGTACAATAAAGAACCAATCATGGGCGGTATACCTTGTGATCAAAGTCAATGCCATTTTCATCAGTGCATAGATGGCCATTTGTGGGCATAGGAATTTTGATGCCTTTGCAATCTTGCATGCCGAATTTCCTCATAACATCTTTGAGGTATTTCTCCTGAGATATGAATATGCCATTGTGTTGTTAACGAATTTGAAGACCTAAGAAGAATTTCAACTCTCCCATCATAGACATTTGATATTCTTCACTCATCATATAGGCAAATTCATCACTATAACGTTGGTCAGTACAACCAAAGATAATATCATCAACATATATTTGGCACACAAACAGTTCACCATCATATGATTTAGTAAAGAGAGTAGGGTCGAGTGAACCGGGTGTGAAGCCATTCTTCACGAAGAATTCCTTCAAAGTATCATACCACGCCCGAGGGGCCTGCTTGAGCCCATATAGGGCTTTGTTGAGTCTGAAGACTTTGTCGGGATTCTTTGGATCTTCAAAACCTGGGGGTTGAGCAACATATACTTCTTCCTCAAGCTTACCATTGAGGAATGCACTTTTCACATCCATTTGATATAAAGTGATATTATGATGGTTAGCATAAGCAAGCAATATCACGAATAGCCTCAAGTCTAGCAACAGTGCAAAAGTTTCATCAAAATCAATTCCTTCAACTTGTGTGTAGCCTTGAGCTACAATTAGTGCCTTATTCCTCACCACAAGGCCATTTTCATCTTGCTTGTTGCGGTAGATCCACTTTGTGCCAATGATATTATGCTTGCGAGGATCTGGACGTTTGACCAGTTCCCGGACATTGTTGAGCTCGAACGATGGAATTCTTCTTGCATAGCCTGAATCCACTCGGGCTCTAGAAATGCTTCATCTACCTTAGTGGGCTCTGTGATAGAGACAAAAGCATAGTGCCCACAAAAGTTAGATAAATGTGAAGCTTTTGAGCGTGTGAGAGGACCTGGTGCTTCAATGTCATCGATGATCTTCTCAACTTGCACTTCTTTTGCAGCGAGGATGAGCTGGTTGTCGTCGAGGAATTTGATCAGCATTTTCTTGACACCATTTTCTTCACATTATCTTGAGTGCATTAGCTCGGCGTTCTTGGCGTTCAGGAATGAATTCTTGAGCAGATTCTTGATGGGAATGACATCCTCGGTTGCCTTGAACTTGATAGATTCCTCGGTGCTGGTTGATCTATCACGAAGGTAGGTGCTCTCTTTGCGAGCCATTAGTTTCATCGAACCGCACATCTACAGTTTCAACAATCTTGTGAAGAGCGATGTTGAAGACTACTGTAGGTGTCTGAGTCCTTCCGTAACCAAGCATAAAGCCTTCATGTGCTTTCGGTGCAAATTTAGCATTGTGATGAGGATCTCTAATCCAACATTTAGCACCGAAGACTTTGAAATAACTCACATTGGGTTTCTTGTCAGTGAGGAGTTCATAGGCAGTCTTCTTGAAGAATTTGTGAAGATATACTCTGTTAATGATGTGGCACGCGGTATCAATTGCATCAATCCAAAAACGACGAGGCGTTTTGTATTCATCAAGCATAGTGCGAGCCATCTCAACAAGAGTTCTGTTCTTGCGCTCCACGACACCATTTTGCTGAGGAGTATAAGGAGCAGATAACTCATGAGTAATACCAAGTTCATTAAGATAGTCATCAAGACCAGAATTCTTGAACTCAGTTCTATTGTCACTCCTGATGTGCTTGATCTTCACACCAAAGTTGGTTGAAGCCCTCGAGGAAAATCGTTCGAAGACATCCTGCACTTCATGTTTGTAAGTAACAATGTGTACCCATGTGTAACGAGAGTAATCATCAACAACAAAGCCATATAGATATGCATCATTAGTGACTACTGAGTAATGATTAGGATCAAAGAGGTCCATGTGAAGCAATTCGAATGGTCGAGTAGTGGTCATGATAGTCTTCGCTGGATGCTTGGCCTTGGTCATTTTACCAGCTTCACAGGCTCCACACAAGTGATCCTTGAGAATTTGACATTCTCAATGCCAATGACATGCTTATTCTTATAGCGTGTGCAAATTCCTCATGCCTGCGTGACCAAGTCGTCGATGCCATAGCCAGCCTTGAAGCTTTTGCAAGTAGGCACACGGCTGGTTGTGGTCTGTGGAGAAATCAACAATATACAAGTCTCCTCTCCTAAAGCCTTGAAGACTTTGGAATTGTTAGCTTCCATGATCACAACACATCGATACTTGCCAAAGACAACAACCATATCAAGATCACAAAGCATTGAGACTGACATAAGGTTGTATCCTAAGGACTCAACAAGCATGACTTTGTCCATGTGTATGTCCTTAGAGATCACAACCTTACCAAGACAATACGACTTTTGCCTTTGTCGGCAAAAGATGATATGCTTCAGATGTGACGGTGATAAGGGAGCATCCATCAATAGGTTCTTGTCACTAGTCATGTGATTTGTACATCCACTATCGAGGACCCACTCATTTTCTTTGGGTTGATCATCCTGCAGATGAATTAGTGCAACTTACGATCTCATATACTTCATCAGTGAAGAATATGATATCAAATTCATCAAATGAATTTCATCAAGCAGTAAAACAGATATAGCAGTATGAGGACGTGTGAAATGAAAGTTCATTTCTTCATGATTAGCCTGCGTCCTTTCAAGAAATTTTATCAGGCCCCCAGCAAATTCTTCAGACTTTAAAGTACGACTGGAGACCTGGCCCTGCAGAAGAGATTAGTTCTTTTTCTTCACCACCCACATCTGAAGGGGTGGCAAAGAGTTCACCACTCTATGAGCTCCATATGAGAATGGTTGCATAGAGGCCAATCCATTTCGTTTCACATAAGAGGGGTTAGGGTAAGCATATGAATAAGCGGAGAAATTCTTGAGGACTTATGAACATATTGGTTTGAAGAATAATGCACATATTCATAGCCCTTAGCTCTACCCTCTGAAACAGAGTTGTTAGCACGATGATAATCATATGAGGACTTTGATCCTTTTGAGAATTTGATCCATGTGAGAATTTGGTCCGTATGGGGACTTGGATCCATATGAAGAATTTGGTCCATATGAAGAGTTTGATCTGGGGTTCCTATTCTTCACAAGGTGGTGTCATGAGGACATTCACTGAAGACTTTCAAGGTACTTCTTGGGAACCAGATTTTCTTCATAGGAGAACCGTTCCTGCGATTAGTGCCAACATATCTAGCAAATACTTCACCGTTCTGATTTTTGAACAGTTTATAGTTGAGTCAAATGACTCATCGGAAGAATGAGGAGATTCACATGTAAAGCCGGATAAGTTAGATGGATCAAGCTGGAGGTCCCTTTGCAGCAACCCATGAGGTTTTGGGGTCTTGCTCGGGCTTCAATATGTTCCATCAGCATTGAGTTTCCTCTCAAAGGCAATACCCTCTTTCCTAGGGTTTCTATCGAGGATCTGCTTTTAAGCACATCACAAAGAGTCGATGCCCTTTGAGGCTTTTGTACATGCTGTCATGTACAATTCCTTCAACCTGCATCGTTAGTGATACTAGCAATGTCCTCGGATGAGGAATTAGTGATAGCGAGGCAGGTGAAGAATTTGTAACAGTTGAAGCATTTGAACATTCAGGTGAAGAATTAGCAGATTCACGTTCAATGCACTTTAAGCATGGAGGAACAAATTCTTCCTGAGAAGCGTTGATTTGTTGAGCAAGTAATGAATCGCGCTCCTTCTGAAGATCTTCATAACTCACTCTTAGCTTCTCAAGATCTTGCTTTCTTTGAAGAAATTCATAAGAAAGCTTCTCATGATCAGATAAGAGAGTGTTATGATGACCTTGAAGGCTGTCAAACCTAGACTGAAGTCTCTGAAGATTTTCAGTCAGGGCTTTAGTGCGATCCATTTCTTCACCCAACATGTCATCACTTTTGTCTAGCATGTGTTGAACCTTTTCCAATGCCGTTTGTTGTTTAGTGGCAATGCAAACAAGTTTGGTATAGCTAGGTTCAATATCATCATCAGATTCATCATCGTTTTGAGAGAATCCTTGAAGTCCTCAAACCAAGGATCATGATGGGTTCGATGACCTTCATAGACATCAGAGATTCGGTCCCAGATAAGCTTCGCATTGCAAAGATGCATAATGCGCTTGAATTCATCTCTGGATAGGAAGGAACAGATGATATCCTTCGCCAAGATGTCAAGTCGAGTGTACTTGCGAATATCATTAGCGTCCGCCATCTTGCATAGATCAGTAAGACCAATCTCAGTGACGGTCCACAGCTCGCTGTTCATTGCCATGAGGCGCTTCCTCATCATGGCCTTCCACTTGGGATAATCATGATCGTCAAAGATAGGGCATGTCACTTTCTTCATACCTCAGGTCGACATAACTAAAATTCCAGGTGGTTAAACCAAAATCACACAGAACAAGGGAGTACCTTGCTCTGATACCAATTGAAAGTGCGTTATATCGACTAGAGGGGGGTGTATAGGTGATTTTTATGAATTCTTCACTAAGGAATTTTCTGGTGAGGAAATCCCTTAGCGAAGAACTACTTGCAGCGGAATAAGTACTCAGAAGTAAGCATAACAGAATACATGCATGGTCATCATGATGAAATGAAGACAATCACAGTCTGAGAAAGCGTAAACACGGGATAACACAAGATGAAGACAAACGGTGAAGAAATTGAGCGAGGAAATTGAGAAAGTCTTGATCAAATTCTTCAAACACAGATATGAACAAACACTCAACACGATAATGAGGAAATGAATGAGTTGAGGAAATAGAAACGATAAGGTTGGTGAAGACAATGATTTGGTAGACCAGTTCAAGCTGCTGTCTCGGTTGTATGTCTGGTTGGAGCGGTTGAGTATTTAAACTCGAGGACACACAGTCCGGACACCCGATCGGCTGAGCACGTAGCTCGGGACACCAAGTCCTCACCGTATTCTCCTTGAACTAAGGTCACACAGACCTTGTCCAATCACTCATGGTAAGTCTTGAGCGACTTCCAAACCTTCACAGACTTGGTCACTCGGCGATCCACAATTCCTCTTGGATGCTCTAGGCCATGACGCCTAACCGTCTGGAAGAAGCACAGTCTTCAAACGTAACAAGCATCGGATCCACGCAGGATCAATCTCTTCAGTGATGCTCAATCACTTTGGGTTTGTAGGGGTTTGGTTTTGGGTTTTTCCTCACTCGATGATTTTCGCTCAAAGTCCTCGAAGGATGGGTTGCTCTCAATTGACAAGTGTCAAGTTCTCTCGGAGCAGCCAACCAGCTAGTGGTTGTAGGGGGCGGCTATTTATAGCCTAGGGAGCAGCCCGACATGATAAGACATAAATGCCCTTCAACGATATGACCGTTAGGTGGATAAGATATTTTGGGACAGGTGGCGCGCAGACAAGACAGCGATCGGAAATTTGACTCTCAAATTCCTCGGGGCTATCATGTTCCTCCTTTGTGTAGGCAATCTGCCTTTGGCGAATTCCTAACTCCTCAGTCAGAACAAATTCCTCAGTGGCCCGAAGAACTTCGTCTCTGTCACTGAAGAAATTGACTGAACTGTATGAGATTTCCAAAGGCTTCACTCGAAGGGATTGGTAGGTGTAGGATTTTGAGTTGAGCATCACATGAAAAATTTTCTTAGTATTTCCTCGACCCCCTTTAACAGTACGGTGTTTCCTATGACTCAAGAAAGAGAGAACAAAACTATGAAAAACAAAAGTCTTCACGCTTCATGTTCCTCAAATGAATATCAAGTCTTCAAGGTCACACCAATTTCTTTACTTTCAAAGTCTTCAGAAAGTCTTCAGACGAAGAACTTCATTTTTAGGGGTCGACTTTCTCTGTAAATATCAAACTCCTCATAGACTTATAGACCTGTGTACACTCATGAACACATTAGTCCCTTAACCTATAAGTCTTCAATACACCAAAATCACTAAGGGGCACTAGATGCACTTACAGATTTTGGTGAGCATGAGCTATTATTGTTGACATTACCCTTGAGGTAAAAGGTTGGGAGGCGAATCTATAAGCCCCTATCTTTCTCTGTGTCCGATTAAAACTCCATAACCACAAGTATTGCGTGAGTGTTAGCAATTGTGAAAGACTAAATGATAGTTGAGTATGTGGAGTTTGCTAAATCAAAGCTCTGACATAGACTCTTCCTGAAAATAAGATGAATTGCAATTGTTTGATGACTGAGAATATTGTTTGTTAGTTTTCAAGAAAGTTTATGATCTATACTCTAACATGTGATTTGCTTGTTACTTGATCATGAAAAGTTTTATGAGATGAGCTATTGTTATGACAAATAATGATACAAGAAAAAGTGATTGGAATTATCATTGATCAAACTTATGCACTTGCTAGCATTCACACTTCATAAATTATTTCTTTTATCATTTACCTACTAGAGGACGAGCAGGAATTAAGCTTGGGGATGCTGATACGTCTCCAACGTATCTATAATTTATGAAGTGCTCATGCTGTTATATTATCTATCTTGGATGTTTAATGGGCTTTATTATACACTTTTATATGATTTTTGGGACTAACCTATTAGCCTAGAGCCCGTGCGAGTTTACTGTTTTCTCCTTGTTTTAGAGTATCACGAAAAAGGAAAACTAAGCGGAGTCAATTGGCGTGCCACTTGGCGGAGATCATTTTGGACGAGAAGAAGCCCACGGAGTACGAGCGGGCGGAAGAGTCTGGGCTGCCCACGAGGGTGGGGCGCGCCCACCCCCTAGGGCGCGCCCCGCCTCGTGGACAGCCCGGAGACCCCCTGATGTGAAATCAACGCAAAACTCTTCTATATATACCCAAACCTCCAGAAAGAAACCTAGATCGGAAGTTCCGCCGCCGCAAGCCTCTGTAGACACGAGAAGTCAATCTAGACCCTCTCTGGCACCCTGCTGGAGGGGGCCATCATGCCATGGAGGAGTATCCCGGAGGGGCCATCATCACCATGAAGGCCAAGGACCAGAGGGTGGAGGCCATGGAGGAGGAAGCACAAGGGGGAGAACCTCTCCTCCTCTCTTCCGGTGGTGCCGGAGTGCCATCGGGAGGGGAATCATCGCCACGGTGATCGTATTAATCAACATCACCATCATCATCACCATCCTCATCTCTTTTATGCGGTCCACTCTCCCGCACCCCGTTGTAATCCCTACATGATCATGGTGCTTTATGCCACATATTATGATCCAATGATGTGTTGCCATCCTATGATGTTTTGAGTAGATATCTTTTGTCTTTGGGTTGATTGATGATCTAGATTGGAATGAGTTGTATGTTTTACTTTGGTGTTGTCCTATGGTGCCCTCCGTGTCGCGCAAGCGTGAGGGATTCCCGATGTAGGGTGTTGCATGATACGTCTCCAACGTATCTATAATTTTTGATTGCTCCATGCTATATTATCTACTGTTTTGGGCAATATTGGGCTTTATTTTCCACTTTTATATTACTTTTGGGACTAACCTATTAACCGGAGGCCCAGCCCAGAATTGTTGTTTTATGCCTATTTCAGTGTTTCAAAGTAAAGGAATAACAAACGAATCGAAGCGGGCGAAATCAAGCTGGAGAAGTTATTTTTGGAAGGAAAGCCACGGGAGGTGCTCACGAGGTGGGGGCATGCCCACCCCTAGAGCGCCCCCTGCCTCGTGGGGCCCCGTAGCTCCACCGGCGTACCCCTGCACCCATATATACCTACGTGTCGTAAAACTTCCGAGCAGAAGATAGATCGGGAGTTCCACCGCCGCAAACCTCCAGCCACCAAAAACCAATCGGTACCTGTTCGGCACCTGCGGAGGGGGACCCTCACCGTGGCAATCTTCATCATCCGGCGCTCTCCATGGCGAGGAGGGAGTAGTTCACCCTCGGGGCTGAGGGTATGTACCGATAGCTATGTGTTTGATCTCTCTCTCTCTCTCTCTCTCTCTCTCTCTCTCTCTCTCTCTCTCTCTCTCTCTCTCTCTCTCTCTCTCTCTCTCTCTCTCGTGTTCTTGATTTGTACGATCTTGATGTATCATGAGTTTTGCTATTATAGTTGGATCTTATGTTTCTTCTCCCTCTACTCTCTTGTAATGGATTGAGTTTCCCTTTGAAGTTATCTTATCGGATTGATTCTTTAAAGATTTGAGAACACTTGATGTATGTCTTGCCGTGCGTGTCTGAGGTGACAATGGGATATCCGTGATTCACTTGATGTATGTTTTGGTGATCAACTTGCGGGTTCCGCCATGAACCTATCGTGAGGGGTTGGCTGCGTTTTCGTGGTGATTCTCGGTAGAAACTTTGGGGCACTCTTTGAGGTTCTATGTGTTGGTTTGAATAGATGAATTGAGATTGTGTGATGCATATCGTATAATCATACCCACGGATACTTGAGGTGACAATGGAGTATCTAGGTGACATTAGGGTTTTGGTTGATTTGTGTCTTAAGGTGTTATTCTAGTACGAACTCTAGGGCTTTTTGTGACACTTATAGGAATAGCCCAACGGAATGATTGGAAAGAATAACTTTGAGGTGGTTTCATACCCTACCATAATCTCTTCGTTTGTTCTCTGCTATTAGTGACTTTGGAGTGACTCTTTGTTGCATGTTGAGGGATAGTTATATGATCCAACTATGTTATTATTGTTGAGAGAACTTGCACTAGTGAAAGTATGAACCCTAGGCCTTGTTTCCTATCATTGCAATACCGTTTACGCTCACGTTTATCACTTGTTACCTTGCTGTTTTTATTATTTCAGATTACAAATACCTTTATCTACCATCCATATTGCACTTGTATCACCATCTCTTCGTCGAACTAGTGCACCTATACAATTTACCATTGTATTGGGTGTGTTCGGGACACAAGAGACTCTTTGTTATTTGGTTGCAGGGTTGCTTGAGAGAGACCATCTTCATCCTACGCCTCCCATGGATTGATAAACCTTAGATCATCCACTTGAGGGAAATTTGCTACTGTCCTACAAACCTGTGCACTTGCAGGCCCAACAACGTCTACAAGAAGAAGGTTGCGTAGTAGACATCATTGCAATACGTTCATGATTCGCTTATAGTGGGTTGGTGAGTGACTGAAACACAAACCCGAGTAAGAGGGATTGTTGCGTATGGGAATAAAGAGGACTTGATGCTTTAATGCTATGGTTGGGTTTTACCTTAATTATCTTTAGTAGTTGCGGATGCTTGCTAGAGTTTCAATCATAAGTGCATATGATCCAAGTAGAGAAAGTATGTTAGCTTATGCCTCTCCCTCATATGAAACTGCAATAGTGATTACGGTCTTGTTAACAATTGCCTAGGACAATTCCGCTTTTACCGATCTATCATTATTCCACACTCGCTATTTATATTATTTAGTAATATATTCTAACTTTATTATAACAGCACCTACTTTTATATTTTAGCTCTCCGATATCATACAAAGTTATCCTCTTCATACCCTAGCGTAATTTTATTTCTCGTTTCTAGTTGGAAGCAAGCGTTAGATTGTCGTGAGAGTCATATCGATGGCGATAGGGCTTGAGAGAATATTGATCTTACCTTTAGATCCTTGTGGGTTCGACACTCCATACTTATCACTTCCACCTTGGAAATTGCTACGATGATTCCCTGCACTTGGGGATTATCACTCCTCGATCCTTAAATCGCTCTGGTGAGGCCTCGACATAGATGTTTTGACTTTCCTCTCCTCAAATTTCACTATTTTTTTAGGATCACGGGTATCTTGGAATCGTTCGATGGTTTTATTCACGAGAACATTGTTCTTGGTGCCTCGACATTTAGGGGTTGTGGCGGTGTCCGGGGAGTTGAGCTACGAGGTGTTGTCGTCACAATTTTATCGTTGCGATTCGGAATACACGAGTTTAGCCGACATCGAAAATCTCTTTTATGCAGTTGTTGGTGAGATCACCTCGGCGCCACCAGATCTTTGGGCGGGAGTTGGGATTATTGCCATAACTTCGTATAACGGATGCTTTTCGAAGGTTGAGGTACACGATTTCCGGAGTTTTCTTGTATATGTGTTGACGAATGGATACAGCTGGATCTAGGTATTGTTAGTTTGGTTGAGATATATTGCGTCCCGTGATACCCAACACCAGATTGCATAACCAGAAAGTTTCGGGAGTTTATAAGTGGGAATTCAAGTATCTCGTAGGATATCTTTCCAACACACACATGATACAATATGGGATCTATCATATGTTTGTTTCCGGCTTATTCTACAAGCCAAATCCTTTGTTTTTGTTTTGTTTTGTGGTATTCAAGTTGCTTCAATGCCAAGTGTTGATTCCGTACCTTATTCTAAGTGGTGTTATCATATTTCTATGTGGATGCTAATCCTTCTTGTTCATCAAGGTTGTCTTTTCAATCCTTTCCAACCGTTGTGCTTCTCTTCAAGTAAATCCGATCATTCCAACATTCGCAAGATCAATTCTAAGCTTTTTCTCAACGGTGTTCGTTTCATCCGACCCAAGTTGCTTTTGTTTTCCCACCCTCCCACCCTTTTCTTCAAGGACTCAGATTTCTTAATCAAGTATCCTTTTTATTGATGCGAAGTCTCTTCATTCTTTGCTTTCAATGTTCTTATCCGATGATTTCCCATGAAGATACTAACGGAGCTTCAAGTTTATTATACTTTGTTCTTTTTCTTCTCCGATGGATTCAATTCAAGCTTTGTCGATCATATCCTTTCCTCGTTTCAAATGTTTTCTCATGCCGGTGCACCTCTTAATCATCCACCTCTTGCTATTCATGTTTATCTGGAGTGCTGAAGGTATCCCAGAGGATTCATGTTTCTATTCTTAATCCTTTCTAGCTATTTCGAGGTCTTACCTTATTCAAGCCATTTAATTGAACCGGCGCAATCTCTCTTTTAAATCGTTCAATGGTGTATCTTTTGAGTGGGACCTAACCCACAGGTCTTTTTCCAGGATCTTACCAGACTCTTCTAATTTTCCCGGAGCTATTCTCAAATTCATTTAAAAGTTTGACGTAAGAATGAATTTTCATCAGTCAGATTCTTTCTCCAAGATCTTTCAAATTCTTTCATCGTTAATTCAACCTTTCTATTCTTCATTGTTCCGGAGTGCCTCAACAAATCATGGTCGTGTTTCTCGTCGTCATTCTCGGATTTTGAAGACCGAAGAAGAGTTTCCCTTAAATCTTGTCCATTCTCTTGAAGATGCGTGGTTCTAACTTGTTGCCATCCTCTCATAACTGTTTTTGACTGCGAGAATTCTTTTCACCCATCCGGAGCAATTCAGGAGTCTTTTCAGTTTGATTCTCTGGAACTCATCATCTCAGAATTACTCATCCCAGCTTTCAACTCTCGTTCTCCAAATCTTATCGGTGCATCGCCCAAGTATTGCCTAGTCAGCTCGTGATCTCTTCATTCTCGTGTATATAAATTTTCCCCAAGTATCTTCGTTCGTTTTCTAATTCTTCTCGGTGAATTGTGCCTTGCTACGTTCATTTTCAGTTCTTACGGTGGTTCATTCAACATGCCTATTCCTTTATTATCATATCATTTCATTCGTTCTTTCTAATCCTACCGGTGGTTCGTGGAAGACCTTCTCAAATTTGCGCTATATCTCTCTTCAATCCTTTTCAAGAAGGATAAGTTGCATGCAAAATTAGTTTGTCATCAATTAAAATTGATGAGGATAAGCATAACATAATTCTTGTTCTTCTTTCATCAAGTTGAGAAATTCTTTTCTTCGGAGATTGTTCATGTTGAATAATCTCACGGTTCTTCGTTGTTCATCTTTTCTTATCCGGAGTTCCAAGTTTTTCTCGATTGTCTTGTCGTGAAGCTCAATCTAAATCACCGCAAGACTTTAATCTTACTCATTCATCCTTCAATTTTATCTCATCATCCTTTTGTTACCGGAGCTCTTCATGGTGGTTCATCAAGGATTTAATTCATCCTTGAAGCGTTCTTCAAGATTCTTCTTGGAGGAGCTCTGTAACGCCCGGATAATTAGGCTACAGTAAAACTCTGCCAATGATGCCACGTCACCTCTGTTACTATTGCTAATCTCGCGTAGTTCGAAACCGATTCAAACTCAAATTTGAAATTAAGTCAAACGATAAAAGTTTTCAAACATTAAAATAAAAATGTTCGGAGTGTGCAGTTAATTGCCTAGGTAATTATTGTGGAGAAAACTCATTTTTAGAAATTACCTAAATATTTTAACGTGATTTAAAATAGAAAAGAAAATAAAAAAAGAAAAACAAACCCCACCCCCACCCCCCGCTGGGCCTCGGCCCAGCTAGCCACCGGACAAGCCAGGCCGGCCCAGCCGGCGCCCCCTTAACCCCCCTCCCCGGTGACCTAGCCACCGACACCCCCACTCGTCCCCCACTCCCCCTCGTTTGGATCTGGATCGGGAGGAGCCCGATCCCCTCGCCCCTCCACCCCGATGCCGAGGCCGGCGCCCGGAGCTTCCCCACCGGCCTGCCTCCTCCTCCTCACCGGCCTGCCTCCTCTTCGCCGCATCGTCTCCGACCTCCACCTCGCGCCCCGCTGCCACTTCCCTACGGCCCCAGTGAGCCTCACCCCGATCTCCTCCTCTCCTCCTCTGCCGCACCCGTGCTCGGAGCTTGCTCCGACGCGCCCCTGACCATCCCGCGTGCTGCCGTCACTGAGGGAGTCCTGGATTAGGGGGTATCTGGACAGCCGGACTATATCCTTTGGCCGAACTATTGGACTATGAAGATACAAGATTGAAGACTTCGTCCCGTGTCCGGATGGGACTCTCCTTGGCGTGGAAGGCAAGCTTGGCAATACGGATATGTAGATCTCCTCCCATTGTAACCGACTATGTGTAACCCTAGACTCCTCCGGTGTCTATATAAACCGGAGGGTTTAGTCCGTAGGACCAACAACAATCACACCATAGGCTCGCTTCTAGGGTTTAGCCTCTACGATCGCGTGGTAGATCAACTCTTGTACTACTCATATCATCAAGATCAATCAAGCAGGAAGTAGGGTATTACCTCCATCGAGAGGGCGAACACAGGTAAACATCGTGTCCCCGCCTCCTGTTACCATCCGCCTTAGGCGCACGATTCGGGACCCCCTACCGAGATCCGCGGTTTGACACCGACATTGGTGCTTTCATTGAGAGTTCCACTGTGCCGTCGCCGTAAAGCTGGATGGCTCCTTCGTTCATCGGTAGCGATGCGGTCCAGGGTGAGGTTTTCTTCCCCGGACAGATCTTCGTATTCGGCAACCGCCTTTGTGGGCCAACTTGCTTGGCCATCTGGAGCAGATCGAGAGCTCGCCCTGGCCACGGTCAGGTTTGGAAACAGAATTACATTGCCGATGTCGCGGAGACTTAATCTTGACGGATTGAGCCCATGCCAGTGTATCGCCGCGATCACGGCGAAACGCGATGTAGCTTTGTCGTCGGACAGTGTTCGGGAAATCATGCCAGCAACCACTCTGGCCTTCAATCCGGAAAGGACTGCGTCATCCGAGGACGGGCGGATAGACCCTCCTTGGAGGCTGCACCCTCAGCGGCGATAGATCCGAATACTGACCTTACCCCTCACGAGAACCGTGATGCCGAACTGCTGGACTCGTCTCCGGCCACGGACTCCGAACCGCCTGCGCCCATGCCTATCGAATCCGATTGGGCGCCGATCATGGAGTTCACCTCCGCGGACATTTTTCAGCACTCGTCCTTCGGCGATGTACTTAACTCGTTAAAGTCTCTCTCCCTGTCAGGAGAACCTTGGCCGAACTATGTTCGGCTAGAATGGGATGAGGATGACGAAGAAATTCAACCCCCACCCACCACCCACTTAGTAGCCACTGTCGATGATTTAACTGACATGCTCAACTTCGACTCCGAAGACATCGATGGTATGGAAAACGATGTAGGAGACGAACAGGAACCACCGCTAACAGGGCGCTGGACCGCCACTTCCTCACATGACATATACATGGTGGATACACCCAAAGAAAATGATGACGAGGACCGGAAAGATGCAGCGAAAGATAGCTCCCTCTAGAAGCAATCAAAGCGGCGCCGTAGGCGCCGCTCCAAATCCCGCCTCGGCAAAAACAGCGATAACAGCGCAAGAAAAAACATTACCACGATCGACTCCGGAGAAAGCGGCGACCAAATAGACCAGCGATAGAGCAGGGTGAGCCAGCGGACGACGAACAAAATGCGGAGCCGCTGACCGAACTGATGACGCCGGCGTCAAGCTAATCAACCCGTCTCCGGAGAAGAGAACAGTCCGGATGACGATGAACACATCATCCCGGAAAGGCAGCTGGAGCAAGAGAACTTCCATAGAAGGCTTATCGCCACTGCGAGGAGTCTAAAGAAGCGAAGCAAAGGCTCAAGGCCGCACAAAACACACTCAACGATAGATGGAACAAGGTGCTCGTCTGACGAAAAAGTATGGTGGCGATGCGCCACGAAACTACCAAAGCGAAAGCTGCTGCTGAATTGACGATGAGGCCTTAGAGCCCCCATAGCCAAAAATAAAACTGCCGACCGATCGGATGGGCGACCTCGTGGCGCGATAGAGCGGCAAGCGAAACCGCACAAAAGTCGATACATGACCCGCGAGGACTCGCATCAAAGACAAGCGCAACCAGATCCATCTACGGATCAAGAAGCGCGCTCGAGCAATCAACAAAACCAAATATCACAACCGTCCGAGCGCCATGGTGCAGCTAATTACGGGGTGCCGCACACCCTATGTTTCACCGACGAGGTATTAGACCATGTATTTCGGAAGGATTCAAACCGGTGAACATAGAGGCGTCTGACGGGACAATGAGACCGAAGTGCGGATTGAGACTTCATCCTCCATATTCATGTGGCTCGTGGAGACGATCTCCATGCCATCAAATACTTGCCCCTTGATGTCTACTACACAACCTTCTTCTTGTAGACGTTGTTGGGCCTCCAAGTGCAGAGGTTTGTAGGACAGTAGCAAATTTCCCTCAAGTGGATGACCTAAGGTTTATCAATCCGTGGGAGGCGTAGGATGAAGATGGTCTCTCTCAAATAACCCTGCAACCAAATAACAAAGAGTCTCTTGTGTCCCCAACACACCCAATACAATTGTAAATTGTATAGGCGCACTAGTTCGGCGAAGAGATGGTGATACAAGTGCAATATGGACGGTAGATAAAGGTTTTTGAAATCTGAAAATATAAAAACAGCAAGGTAACTAATGATAAAAGTGAGCGTAAACGGTATTGCAATGATAGGAAACAAGGCCTAGGGTTCATACTTTCACTAGTGCAAGTTCTCTCAACAATAATAACATAATTGCATCACATAACTATCCCTCAACATGCAACAAAGAGTCACTCCAAAGACACTAATAGCGGAGAACAAACGAAGAGATTATGGTAGGGTACGAAACCACCTCAAAGTTATACTTTCCAATCAATCCGTTGGGCTATTCCTATAAGTGTCACAAACAGCCCTAGAGTTCGTACTAGAATAACACCTTAAGACACAAATCAAGCAAAACCCTAATGTCAAGTAGATACTCCATTGTCACCTCAAGTATCTGTGGGCATGATTATACGATATGCATCACACAATCTCAGATTCATCCAACCAACACAAAGTAATCAAAGAGTGCCCCAAAGTTTCTACCGGAGAGTCAAGAACGTGTGCCAACCCCTATGCATAGGTTCATGGGCGGAACCTGCATGTTGGTCACCAAAACATACATCAAGTGGCACATGATATCCCATTGTCACCACAGATAAGCACGACAAGACATACATCAAGTGTTCTCATAAAAGACTCAATCCGATAAGGTAACTTCAAAAAGGGAAACTCAATTCATCACAAGAGAGTAGAGGGGGAGAAACATCATAAGATCCAACTACAATAGCAAAGCTCGGGATACATCAAGATCATGCCATTGGGGGAACACGAGAGAACACGAGAGAGAGATCAAACACATAGCTCTTGGTACATACCCTCAGCCCGAGGTGCCCTCCTCGTCATGGAGGCGCCGGGATGATGAACATGGTCACGGTGAGGTTCCCCCCTCGGCGAGTCTTGAACAGGGTCCCGATTGGTTTTTGGTGGCTCTGGAGGTTTTGCGGCGGCGGAACTCCCGATCTAATCTCTGTTTTGGAAGTTTTAGGATACGTAGGTATATATGGGTGCAGGAAGTACGCCGGTGGAGCTTCGGGGCCCCATGAGGCAGGGGGCGCGCCCTAGGGGGGTGGGCGCGGCCCCCACCCTCGTGGGCACCTCCCTTATCTCCTGACATGGGGTCCAAGTCTATCCGGTAGCTTTCCTTCCAAAAATAACTTCTCCAGTTGATTTCGTTCCGTTTTGACTCCGTTTGATATTCCTTTTCTTCGAAATACTGAAATAGGCAAAAAACAACAAATCTGGGCTGGGCCTCCGGTTAATAGTTTAGTCCCAAAAATAATATAAAAGTGGAAAATAAAGCCCAATATTGCCCAAAACAGTAGATAATATAGCATGGAGCAATAAAAATTATAGATACGTTGGAGCGTATCAAGCATCTAAGCTTAATTCATGCTCGTCCTCGGTAGGTAAATGATAAAAAAGATAATTTTTTATGTGGAATGCTAGTTTGCATAATTTCATTGTAATTCTTCTTAATTGTGATATGAATATTCAGATCCGAAAGATTCAAGACAAAAGTTCATATTGACATAAAAATAATAATACTTCAAGCATACTAACTAAGCAATTATGTCTTCTCAAAATAACATGGCCAAAGAAAGTTCATCCCTACAAAATCATATAGTTTAGTCATGCTCCATTTTTGTCACACAAGAATGCTCTCGTCATGCACAACCCCGATGACAAGCCAAGCAATTGTTTCATACTCTAGTAATCTCAAACTTATAAACCTTCACGCAATCGTGGCCTTGAGCCATGGATATAGCACTATGGGTGGAATAGAATATGATGATGGGGGTTATGTGGAGAAGACAAAAAAGGAGAAAGTCTCACATCAACGAGGCTAATCAATGAGCTATGGAGATGCCCATCGATTCATGTTAATGCGATGAGTAGGGATTGCCATGCAAAGGATGCACTAGAGCTATAAATGTATGAAAGCTCAACAAAAGAAACTAAGTGGGTGTGAATCCAACTTGCTTGCTGACGAAGACCTAGGGCACTTGAGGAGTCCCGTCGTTGGAATATACAAGCCAAGTTCTATAGTGAAAAATTCCCACTAGTATATGAAAGTGAAAACATATGAAACTCTCCATATGAAAAACATGATGCTACTTTGAAGCACAATATATGAGACTCGCTATATGAAGAACATGGTGCTACTTTGAAGCACAAGTGTGAAAAAAAGGATAGTAGCATTGCCCCTTTTTTATTTTTTATTTTTTGGGCCTTTTTTTTCTTTGGCCTTTCTCTTTTTTTTGGGACAATGCTCTATTAAATGATGATCGTCACACTTCTATTTATTTACAACTCAATGATTACAACTTGATACTAGAACATAGTATGACTCTATATGAATGCCTCCGTGATGTCTTAGGATATGCAATGAATCAAGAGTGACATGTATGAAAGAATTATGAACGGTGGCTTTGCCACAAATACTATGCCAACTACATGATCATGCTAAGCAATATGACAATGATGAATGTGTCATGAAGAACGGAATGGTGGAAAGTTGCATGGCAATATATCTCGGAATGGCTATGGAAATGCCATAATAGGTAGGTATGGTGGCTGTTTTGAGGAAGATATAAGGAGGTTTATGTGTGAAAGAGTGTATCATATCACGGGGTTTGGATGCACCGTCGAAGTTTGCACCAACTCTCAATGTGAGAAAGGGCAATGCACGGTACCGAAGAGGCTAGCAATGATGGAAGGGTGAGAGTGCGTATAATCCATGGACTCAACATTAGTCATAAAGAACTCACATAATTATTGCAAAAATCTACAAGCCATCAAAAACCAAAGCATTACGCGCATGCTCCTAGGGGGATAGATTGGTAGGAAAAGACCATCGCTCGTCCCCGACCGCCACTCATAAGGAGGACAATCAAATAACACCTCATGTTTCAAATTTGTTACATAACGTTTACCATACGTGCATGCTACGGGACTTGCAAACTTCAACACAAGAATTTCTCAAATTCACAACTACTCAACTAGCACGACTTTGATATTATCACCTCCATATCTCAAAACAATTATCAAGCATCAAACTTCTCTTAGTATTCAACACACTCATAAGAAAGTTTTTACTAGTCTTGAATACCTAGCATATTAGGCTTAGGCACATTACCATGCTATTTAAGACTCTCAAAATAATATAAGTGAAGCATGAGAGTGCATCTATTTCTTCAAAATAAAACCACCATTGTGCTCTAAAAGATATAAGTGAAGCACTAGAGCAAATGACAAACTACTCCGAAAGATATAAGTGAAGATCAATGAGTAGCCGAATAATTATGCAACTATGTGAAGACTCTCCCATTTAATAATTTCAGATCTTAGTATTTTATTCAAACATCAAGCAAAGCTAAAGAAAATAAAATGATGCTCCAAGCAAAACACATATCATGTGATGAATAAAAATATAGCTCCAAGTAAAGTTACCGATGAACGAAGACGAAAGAGGGGATGCCTTTCGGGGCATCCCCAAGCTTAGTGTAGCGACCTGACCCAAAATCGGTCAAATCTACGTATGCATACCATCCCAAGATCATCTTTGGTACTCACGATACATCGATAAAGTAATCAAAGTTCAATCACACCTGAATATCATTAAGCGATTCTCATATAGAGTCTTTATTACAAGAGAATAAATTTGGCTCAAGGCCAACTCATGAGAAATAAACTACTAATGCTGCGGGCGTCGAAGATAAGCGAGTCCATCCGACTCAAAGGGCAATCGCCAAGCGGGCGTAGCCTCACTCTGATCGGAATATATCTCTGCAACATAATACGTTGCAGCCATGTAGGTCAGCTTTTGGAATAAGCTGGCAAGTCATGAAGAACAACAATAATAAACTTACTATCACTATATGCATTTTGGCTGTGGAGCTCTAAGTTTCATCATTTTGCGAAAAGCAAATTTTATCCTACTACAGTGGACTTGCTTGCAAATTACTACAATTGTTGGTAGTTATTGAGATGGTTCCGCCAACCAATATCTTGTTCCCAAATTATTAAGTCATAAAACCCCTCAAAATTAATTCATTAGTTTTAGTGTTGAGATATCCGAATACTTCCAAGTTCGAGGCTCAAATGTAAAGTAATCGGGGACACGGCTAATCGATTAGATCTTTAACTCTGCAGAGGGTTGCGACTTTCCCATAAGAATCATTCCCTCCTTTAAAGTCTTAGCACTTCATGGTGTTTGAAGGCGGACGAATAAACAGGGTCTTCCAAAGAGTTCTTACAGCCACCGCGGTACCCATCAATCCTACCGTTCTTCTACTTCTCGTAGTACCGTCCAGCCAGCGTCACTACTAGGGTCAACCCAGCCAGAGCCCATAATGGCTTGCGGCTGCACAGTAAGCTTCGGTCATGGGGCATCCATCCTTCTCTTTGTGGCTGGGTGAAGCTTTCCGCAGGATGTCATGGCGCTTCTCCATGCATCCCGCCACCACTGGGTGCTCCAGGTGCCCGTCAACAAATCCTCCACCCAATAGTGATTTCGAAGTCCATCTTGATCATTGTAGTTCATGGGGTTGTCATCATCATTGACTCTCACATCTTGCTTATGAATTTCACTCAACCCAAAACCGTCTCGAGCATAGCAAAGTAACTACTACGTCCCGGGGTCATGGTAACAAGGGGATTGGTTCATCCTACCACATGATACTACTCAAGTTTAATGACTTCAAGATTTCACTACTGCATGCATGGTGAGGTGGTGACAACTACTAATGCACAAAAACATAGGTATAGAAATAACATGATCAAAACTTGCCTTGCTGATGATCCTCGAAAGCTAAAGATTCGTAGTAGCAAGCTTCGCACTCCGGAAACTCTACCGAGACAAACAATAACACAATAAGCACAAAGTAATAGGATCACCTAACACAACATAACAAAAGTAACATAACACAACAAAACAATCAAAACCAAATCCAAAAGAAAAACTCAAAGAAAAATCCACTCAAAGTTTTTTCCCTACTCCAAACAATAACTAAAATAGTTTTTATATAATAAAAATTCCTTAATATAACCTAATCATGGTTTTAAGTTAACTTAACAGAAAAGGTTTCACTAAGCAACTAGGAGCAAAAAGAATTAATTAAAAAGCTATTATAAAACTCATTTTAGGCCTAATCCAATTTCCATTAAGAAAAATAAATTAAAACTTTTATTAATTATAAATAAAAGTTCATCTACTAAAGTGACAGAAACTAACCTAGAATAACTAATCACAAGTTAAAAATAAATTCATTTACTAATTAAAATATTAGGAAAACAGGAACTAGTTAATTAATTAGGATTAATAGGATTCTGCTTAGAACTAATTATTTATTAATACTAAAATACCCAAGTTAATTTCTAGGGTTTGGCAATGTCAAAATAAAGTTGGGGCAAAAGAATCATGCAAAAATAATTTTTCTAACTCAAGTTATAGCAGATTTACTGTTCTGACTAAAACTAAATTAAAGCATTTTTAATTAATTTTAACATAGCTAAATATATATTCTACAGAAACTACATAAAATTTGCAATCCAACAAAAAAAGAATCATCTAAAAATAATAAACAGAATAAAAGATATCAATTTTTCAAAACAGAAACTATTCTGCTAAAACAGAAAAATCAAAATAAAAGAAAAAGGCCTAATGGGCCTAAATTGTGCCCTGTGCGTTAAATAGTCTAAACGGGCCTCGGGTTAAAACTAAAAACGGGCCGGCTAATTGACTAAAACCCTAACTAATAAACCGGACGAACCGGCGGTTCTTTTAATAAATCATACCCCTTGAGTTCTAATCCTAGCCACTCGTTTGAGATCGGACGGGGAGGTGTTTCCGGCTTACGGAGTCCGGCGACGGCGGCGGGCGGCGAAGTCGTCTCAGGCTTCAGGCGTCAGTGAGCTCGGGAAGTCGTCGGGAGGATCTTGAGGGGAGCACGGGAGTGGTTCGGTGGGGTCGGGGTGGTCGGGAGGGTAGGGCGTCGGCGGCGGCGACTTTGGCGGATCTGAGCTTGACTCTCAGCGAGCTGAGCAGGAGGAGAGGTCCGCGAGGTCTCGGGGGATGGGGTGCGGGGCTCGGCTTTTATAGCCAGTCGGCCTCGCCGGGGATCGGGCGATCGGGATCCGGATCGCCGGGATCCGCGATCTCAGCGTCTTGGCGATCGTGGGCGAGGGGGGAAGAAGATGGGCGGGGCCCACGGGTCGAAGAGAGAGGAGGTGGGGTCGGGCGGGTGGCGAGGCCAGCGTTTTGTGTGAGGCGGTCGGTATTGGCTGGCTGTTGGCCAAGTGGGCATTTGTTGGGCAGCTGGCCTTGAAGTCTTGGCTTGCTGGGCTGGGGTGGCCTAAATTTGGCGCCAGGGGTTTTTTTTTTAAAACTTTATTTTTTAATAAAACAAAACAGAAATAAAACAATATCTATAAATATTTTATATAGGGTATATATATACCAAAATGATCGGGAATATTCCTTTCATTTGAACATTTTTCCAAAGGCAAAATCAAACTTTATAAAATCCATTTTTTCAAATTCAAATAAAATTCAGATTTGAATCCAAATCTTTTGGCATTGTTTCCTCTGATATTTTTGGAGTGTCATATTTGCTCCTCTCATACTTTTGATCAAGTATTTATCGGGCTTAGTTTTTGAAATGATTCCCACATGCCAAAGTTTGAAATTCAAATTCAAAACTCAAAATTCTCTGAAACTTCAAATGGCATTCAAATTCAAACAGGATGCATAGGATGCTTAGCTATAATTGTAAAACATTCCAAATAGGAAATTTGGGATGTTACAAACCTACCACCTTAAGATGAATCTAGCCCTCGAGATTGGGTTAACTAACAAATAGGTGCGGGTGGTCTCGAAGAAGGTCTTCTTGGCGTTCCCAGTGGCTTCTTCCTCGGTGTGTTGACTCCACAAAGACCTTGCAAAATTTGATGACCTTGCTGCGGGTGACTCTGCTTGCGCTTTCGAGAATTGGACGGGTTTCTCCTTGTAAGTCGATCCTTTGTCAAGCTGTATGGCCTCTAGGGGCCTTTGTGTCTCTCAACGGAACATCGGCCATGTCGGCATGGCACTTCTTCACCGAGAAGCGTGGAAGACATCATGAACTCCGGACAATCCTTCCGCAATTCCAACTTGTATGCAACTTCTCCACGACGTTCGAGGATTTTGTAGGGCCAATAAATCGGGTGCTAACTTTCCCTTGACACCAAACCTCTTGATTCCACGAAGTAGTGACACACGAAGATAGGCTCGGTCTCCCACTTCGTAAGTCACCTCCTTGCGCTTCTTGTCGGCATAACTCTTACATCTTGACTGTGCTATCTTGAGCCTGTCTCGAATCAGCTTGACTTTCTCTTGGAATCCTTGATAAGATCGGAACGAAAAGTGATCGATCTCAACACTATCCCACACAATGGTGTTCGCACCTCCTTCCGTATAGAGCTTGAAGGGCCATCTTCAAACTGGATTGATAACTATTGTTGTATGAGAACTCTGCGTCGGCAAATTATCATCCCAGCTAGACCCATAGTCTAGCACACAAGCTCTCAACATGTCCTCCGAATCTGATTGACTCTCTCGGTCATCCATCATGCTGCGGATGAAAAGCTGTCTTGAATTCCAGCCTCGTACCCAAAGTTTCATGCAACTGCTTCCAAAACTTTGAGGTAAACTGCGTTCCTCTATCGACACGATTTTCCTTGGAACTCCATGCGGACATCGATCCTGGTCATGTATATCTTGGCCAACTTGGCACTGGTATAGGTAGTCTTCACGGGAATGAAGTGAGCTACCTTGGTCAAACGATCAACCACTACCGGATAGAATCATAACCTGAGCGGGTCTGGGTAATCTGTGATGAAATCCATACCAAGTTTCTCCCATTTCCAATCGGGAATCGGCAAAGGTTGAAGTAACCTGCTGGCTTCGATGTTACGCCTTTACGTTGGCAAACATCGCATCTTGCTACGTGCTCGGCAATATCCTTCTTCATACCGTCCACGAAACTTTGTTTCAAATCCAGTACATCTTGGTGTTGCGGGGTGAATCGAAATCTGTGAATCATGAGCCTCTGAAGAATTAGCTTCTGAGCTCGGGATCATTGGGCACATAAATGCGATCCTCGAACCATATAGTTCCATGTTCATCCTTACGAAATCCTTTAGCTTTTCCTTCCTCCATCTTTTGCTTTATCTCATTGATTTCCTTGTCCGACTTCTGGGCTTCACGAATCCTTTCGGTCAAGGTGGACTGAACTTCGAGTTGCAACAAATCCTTTGGAACTATCTCCATCGGAGATCTCGAGGTCATCGACTAACTCCTGGGGTAATCCTCCTGCTGTAAGAGTATTCACATAACTCTTACGACTCAAAGCATCTGCTACAACATTGGCTTTACCGGGGTGGTAATACAATCTCATGTCATAGTCCTTTATCAACTCTAGCCATCTCCTCTGCACGAGGTTCAATTCCTTCTGCGTGAAGATATATTTCAAACTCTTGTGATCTGTGTAGACATCACAACGATTTCCGAGGAAATGTCTCCAGTCTTGAGTGCATGCACTACATTTGCTAACTCCAAATCATGCGTGGCATAATTCATCTCATGAGGCCGTAGCTGTGCGGAGGCATAAGCTACAACCTTACCTTCCTGCATCAATACTCCTCCGAGTCCTTGACGAGAAGCGTCTAATAGACCTGGTATTCCTTGTGTATGTCCGCAAAATCAACCTTTGGGCGGTGACCAACTGTTTCTTCAATTCTGAAAACTGGCTTCACATTCCTCGGTCCAAACATACTTGGCTTCCTTCTTCAACAGCTCGGTCATGGGCTTGGCAATCTTCGAAAGTTCTCAATGAACCTCCGATAATATCTTGCGAGTCCGAAAAATGCGGATCTCCTTGGTGAGGTGGGTGGCGCCAATCGGTGGTGATTCAACCTTGGCGGGATCAAGCTGCTATTCCTTCTCCTGAAATAACATGTCCGAGGAATCCAACTTCCTTCACCCAAAATTCACATTTGCTGAACTTGGCATACAACGATGTTCTCGAAGTTTCTCGAACTAGACGCAAATGTTCCTTATGCTCTTCCTCGCTCTTGGAAAAATCAATATATCATCGATGAACACCACGACAAACTTGTCCAGATATTCCATGAACACCTTGTTCATCAAATTCATAAAGTATGCAGGAGCATTAGTCAATCCAAATGACATGACGGTATACTCATATAAACCATACACGGTAGTGAATGCTGTTTTGGGTATATCCTTTTCACGGATCTTCAATCGATGATACCACGATCGAAGATCGATCTTAGAAAATACCTTGGCTCCAACAAGCTGATCAAACAAGTCATTGATCATCGGTGAGGTACTTGTTCTTGATGGTTACTTCGTTCAATGCACGATAATCCACAACCATCCTCAAGCTTCCATCCTTCTTCTCTACCAAAAGAACTGGGGCTCCCCAAGGTGATGAGCTTGGACGAATATATCCTTTCTCCAATAACTCATTTATTTGATCCTTGATCTCTTTCAACTCATTCGGTGGCATCCGATAAGGTCTCTTGGATATTGGGGCTGTGTCGGGCAATAACTCAATCAGAAATTCAATGTCCCTGTCCGGTGGCATTCCTGGTAATTCCTCCGGAAACACATCGGGAAAGTCTTGCACTACTGGCACTTCCTCTGAACAACTCCGTGAGAAATGCACTGATTCTTCATCTGGCTGTGCTGGCTACATACTTGATCCTCTTACGCTCCGGGGTGGTGAGCAGAATAGACTTCGTGCACAATCAATGTTCCTTCAAACTTTGACAACCAATCCATGCCTAGGATTACATCCAAGGTCCGGGTTTCCAACACTATGAGGTCCATGGGAAATTTGTGGTTCCCGATGTTGAGGTCGTGGGACAGCCTACGCCGCCATCATTTCTCCTCTGCGGGCCCGGCGAAGGGGCTTCTAAGGGTTCTAGTCGCAACCCGTACTTTTCCACAACTACCCTTGATATGAATGAATCGTTGCACGAAATCAAAGAGAACCAAAACTGAGCGTGAATTCAATAAAACTTACCAACCACGATTATCGGCTGATCATAGGCGTCCTCCACGTCGATGTGGTTCACTGAGCATGAGGGAGCGGATTGGGCTTCTTCACTGAGCCTCCATTGCCATTTCCATTCCTCTGCTTGGCCTCCGGGCGGTCGGTGGCATAGTGCCTGTCTTACGGCACTTGAAGGCGGTGATGTGGCTCAGATCCTTGAGCCGGGCAGAACAGTGCTGATTGCCATTACCATTGCCATTGCCATTGCCATGGCCTGACTTGTTGTCCTGGCTGCGGTTGTTCCCATTTCCTCCATGGTTATGACCTCCATGATTATGATGGGTGTGCCCTCCAGTACGGTGCATAACGGGCTTCTGCTGAGCTCCCGAGTTGTGCTTCCCTGGCTGTACTTCCGCTTGCGGCTTTCTATCTGCTGCTGCTTGCCTTCAAGAATGGTGGCCTTGTCTACCAGCTCACGGTAGTTGTTGAAAGTAGCCACAATAAGCTGCATGCTCAGTTCATCATTGAGTCCTCAAGGAACTTCTCCCTTGGCGGCATCTGTGGCCACATCATCGGGGGCATAGCGGCGAGCTTGCTGAATTCATCCACGTCTTGTACCACAAGACGGTTCCCTGGCGCAAGTTGCGGAACTCACGCTTCTTGAGACTCATGGCTCCAGTGAGACATGAGCAGGTCTGAAGGCTGCTGGAATTGGTCCCAAGTGATGGCACCAATGGGAAAGGTGGCGGTGTAATTCTCCCACCAAGAAGCTGCAGGTCCATCCGGTTGATGCGCGTGACAAAGCGCACCTTCTCAACATCAATGCATCCAACGGTGACTAGCTCTCTTCCGACTTTGCGGAGCCAATCATCAGCCACAATCGGCTCAGTGCTACTAGAGAACACTGGCGGATTCAACCTCAGAAATCGAGTCAAGTTGTCCACAGTGGGTGGTGGCGGTGGCGGTGGATTGTTGGCGTTGTTGTTCTGATTCGAATAAGGAGCTGCATCGGTGCATTCTGCTGCTTTGGAGCAGTGGGTGAGCTCCGGCGGGAAACCAGTGTCACGTCTCGGAGGCATCTGGTGTTTTGGAGTGGATGAGAAGATTAGAATAGAACAATGGTCTATGAGAAATACACTACCCATATGAATGCACAATCATAACACACCAATCATTTATTCATTCCACTCAAACATGGTTCAAACTCGATTACAAAAGCTCATGACTAATCGAAGGGAAAACATCGGCCTAACTGATCGACGAAAAAGTAAAAGATAACATGGTGGTCAACTAAAAGTCTTCATCGATGGCGCCTCCTCTTGGGGTTTCCTTGGTGGTACTCCTTGAAATCCTGATCATTGCTCACGAGGGTGCTTCATCTCCACTCGGGTAAAGGTCCTCTCCCAAGTCCATCTTTTCCTCTATCGCGGCAAGCTTCATCTTGGTCGTCGACTATCTCCATGAAGTCCGTGATTTCTTCCTCATAGCCAAGGAAGTCTGCGTGCCTTCTCCTCCGAGTTCGATTCGCGGAACAAAAGCTTCCGGTGTGTCTTGAGTTCTGGCGAGTCAGAATCTCCGTTTCACGAAGACACTCCAAGTCTGGATGTATGAGAGAGTGGAATCGTCCTCAATGGTGCGGATGATATCTCCATTCCTTGCCTGCGAGAAACCATGGCGAGTCTCGAGTGATCGAGCTCGGCCTGTACTCCTCTCGGAGATGTCCAAGTGCTCGATAGATCGCCACGTCCCTTCCGATGATCCAGTTGAACTCGGTGAACTCAAAATTGATAGGCTCCGTGTGTCCTCCAAAGGTTCTCCACAGGATATGCACCTCAATCCTGTGGCGGGTGTCCGTCGGAAGTGCATTAGTGGGTTTCGGTGATCGAGGGTAGAGCTATCTTCACTGCTTCACCATCTGGACCAGCTTTCTTCGAAGGGCATCGTCTCATCGGGTGGCGAACTCCGTAGCAAAACTGGGGTGAACTCGGCGGCCATCTAGAATGTTGCAAATGGGAGAAGAGTCGAATTGAGCAGGGAGAATTATGGAATGAAAAGGATTCAAAGTAAATGGTCTCTTCTTATGGCTTTCCGATCCTAGGGTTACGATCCTCACGGTCAGCGTGTGCTCGATACCATCTCAGTGGCGACTGACCCAAAATCGGTCAAATCTACGTATGCATACCATCCCAAGATCATCTTTGGTACTCACGATACATCGATAAAGTAATCAAAGTTCAATCACACCTGAATATCATTAAGCGATTCTCATATAGAGTCTTTATTACAAGAGAATAAATTTGGCTCAAGGCCAACTCATGAGAAATAAACTACTAATGCTGCGGAGCGTCGAAGATAAGCGAGTCCATCCGACTCAAAGGGCAATCGCCAAGCGCGGGCGTAGCCTCACTCTGATCGGAATATATCTACGCAACATAATACGTTGCAGCCATGTAGGTCAGCTTTTGGAATAAGCTGGCAAGTCATGAAGAACAACAATAATAAACTTACTATCACTATATGCATTTTGGCTGTGGAGCTCTAAGTTTCATCATTTTGCGAAAAGCAAATTTTATCCTACTACAGTGGACTTGCTTCCAAATTACTACAATTTTTGGTAGTTATTGAGATGGTTCCGCCAACCAATATCTCGTTCCCAAATTATTAAGTCATAAAACCCCTCAAAATTAATTCATTAGTTTTAGTGTTGAGATATCCGAATACTTCCAAGTTCGAGGCTCAAATGTCCGTAGCAGGGGGACACGGCTAATCGATTAGATCTTTAACTCTGCGGAGGGTTGCGACTTTCCCGCAAGAATCATTCCCTCCTTTAAAGTCTTAGCACTTCATGGTGTTTGAAGGCGGACCAGATAAACAGGGTCTTCCAAAGAGTTCTTACGCCCCTTGCCGGTACCCATCAATCCTACCATTCTTCTACTTCTCGTAGTACCGTCCAGCCAGCGTCACTACTAGGGTCAACCCAGCCAGAGCCCATAATGGCTTGCGGCTGCACAGTAAGCTTCGGTCATGGGGCATCCATACTTCTCTTTGTGGCTGGGTGAAGCTTTCCGCAGGATGTCATGGCGCTTCTCCATGCATCCCAGCCACCACTGGGTGCTCCAGGGTGCCCGTCAACCGTCCTCCACCCAGTAGTGATTTCCGAAGTCCATCTTGATCATTGTAGTTCATGGGGTTGTCATCATCATTGACTCTCACATCTTGCTTATGAATTTCACTCAACCCAAAACCCGTCTACGAGCATAGCAAAGTAACTACTACGTCCCGGGGTCATGGTAACAAGGGGATTGGTTCATCCTACCACATGATACTACTCAAGTTTAATGACTTCAAGATTTCACTACTGCATGCATGGTGAGGTGGTGACAACTACTAATGCACAAAAACATAGGTATAGAAATAACATGATCAAAACTTGCCTTGCTGATGATCCTCGAAAGCTAAAGATTCGTAGTAGCAAGCTTCGCACTCCGGAAACTCTACCGAGACAAACAATAACACAATAAGCACGAAGTAATAGGATCACCTAACACAACATAACAAAAGTAACATAACACAACAAAACAATCAAAACCAAATCCAAAAGAAAACTCAAAGAAAAATCCACTCAAAGTTTTTCCCTACTCCAAACAATAACTAAAATAGTTTTTATATAATAAAAATTCCTTAATATAACCTAATCATGGTTTTAAGTTAACTTAACAGAAAAGGTTTCACTAAGCAACTAGGAGCAAAAAGAATTAATTAAAAGCTATTATAAAACTCATTTTAGGCCTAATCCAATTTCCATTAAGAAAAATAAATTAAAACTTTTATTAATTATAAATAAAAGTTCATCTACTAAAGTGACAGAAACTAACCTAGAATAACTAATCACAAGTTAAAAATAAATTCATTTACTAATTAAAATATTAGGAAAACAGGAACTAGTTAATTAATTAGGATTAATAGGATTCTGCTTAGAACTAATTATTTATTAATACTAAAATACCCAAGTTAATTTCTAGGGTTTGGCAATGTCAAAATAAAGTTGGGGCAAAAGAATCATGCAAAATAATTTTTCTAACTCAAGTTATAGCAGATTTACTATTCTGACTAAAACTAAATTAAAGCATTTTAATTAATTTTAACATAGCTAAATATATATTCTACAGAAACTACATAAAATTTGCAATCCAACAAAAAAAGAATCATCTAAAAATAATAAACAGAATAAAAGATATCAATTTTTCAAAACAGAAACTATTCTGCTAAAACAGAAAAATCAAAATAAAAGAAAAAGGCCTAATGGGCCTAAATTGTGCCTGTATGTTAAATAGTCTAAGCGGCCTCGGGTTAAAACTAAAACGCAGGCCGCTAATTGACTAAAACCCTAACTAATAAACCGGACGAACCGGCCGGTTCTTTTAATAAAATCATACCCCTTCGGGGGTTCTAATCCTAGCCACTCGTTTGAGATCGGACGGGGAAGGGTGTTTTCCGGCGGCTTACCGGAGTCCGGCGACGGCGGCGGCGGCGGCGAGAGTCGGGGCTTCCGGGCGTCGGTGAGCTCGGGAAGTCGTCGGGAGGATCTTGGGAGCACGGGAGTGGTTCGGTGGGGTCGGGGTGGTCGGGAGGGTAGGGCGTCGGCGGCGACTTTGGCGGCGATCTGAGCCGACTCCGCGAGCCTGAACGCAGGAGGAGAGGTCAGCGAGGTCTCGGGGATGGGGTGCGGGGCTCCGGCTTTTATAGCCGAGTCGGCCTCGCCGAGGGATCGAGGCGTCGGGATCCGGATCCTCGGGATCCGCGATCTCCGCGTCTTGGCGATCGTGGGCGAGGGAAGAAGATGGGGCGGGGCCACGGGTGAAGAGAGAGAGAGGTGGGGGTCGGGCGGGTGGCGAGGCCAGCGTTTTGGCGCGGAAGCGGTCGGGCGCTGGCCTGGCTGTTAGCCAAGTGGGCATTTGGCTGGGCAGGCCTAGCGCTGAGGTCTTGGCCTGGCTGGGCTGGGGTGGCCTAAATGGGCGCCCAGGTTTTTTTTTTTTAAAACTTTATTTTTAAATAAAACAAAAACAGAAATAAAACAATATCTGTAAATATTTTATATAGGGTATATATATAACAAAATGATCAGGGGAATATTCCCTTTCATTTGAACATTTTTCCAAAGGCAAAATCCAAACTTTATAAAAATCCATTTTTTTCAAATTCAAATAAAATTCAGATTTGAATCCAAATCTTTTGGCATTGTTTCCTCTGATATTTTTGGAGTGTCATATTTGCTCCTCTCATACTTTTGATCAAGTATTTATCAGGCTTAGTTTTTGAAATGATTTCCACATGCCAAAGTTTGAAATTCAAATTCAAAACTCAAAATTCTCTGAAACTTCAAATGGCATTCAAATTCAAACAGGATGCATAGGATGCTTAGCTATAACTGTAAAACATTCCAAATAGGAAATTTGGGATGTTACACTTAGGCTCTTGGTTATCCTTGAATATTACCTTGGGGTGCCTTGGGCATCCCCAAGCTTAGGCTCTTGCCACTCCTTATTCCATAGTCCATCGAATCTTTACCCAAAACTTGAAAACTTCACAACACAAAACTTAACAAAAAACTCATGAGCTCCGTTAGCGAAAGAAAACAAAACACCACTTCAAGGTACTGTAATGAACTCATTCTTTATTTATATTGGTGTTAAACCTACTTTATTCCAACTTCTCTATGGTTTATAAACTATTTTACTAGCCATAGATTCATCAAAATAAGCAAACAACACACGAAAAACAGAATCTGTCAAAAACAGAACAGTCTGTAGTAATCTGTAACTAACGCAAACTTCTGGAACTCCAAAAATTCTAAAATAAATTTATGGACCTGAGGAATTTTTCTAGTAATCATCTGCAAAAAGAATCAACTAAATATCACTCTCCAGTAAAAAGTTCTAGCTAATCTCGTGAGCGCTAAAGTTTCTGTTTTTTACAGCATGATCATATAGACTTCACCCAACTCTTCCCAAAGGTTCTACTTGGCACAAACACTAATTAAAACACAAATCCACATCTAACCAGAGGCTAAATGATTTATTTATTACTAAACAGAACCAAAAATCAAGAAACTAAAATAAAATTGGGTTGCCTCCCAACAAGCGCTATCGTCTAACGCCCCTAGCTAGGCATTATGATTTGAATGATGCTCACATAAAAGATATGAATTGAAACATAAAGAGAGCATAATGAAGAATATGACTAGCATATTTAAGTCTAACCCACTTCCTATGCAAAGGGATTTTTTGAACAAACAACTTATGGGAACAATAATCAACTTGCATCGGAAGGTAAAACAAGCATAACTTCAAAACTTTAAGCACATAGAGAGGAAACTTGATATTATTGCAATTCCTACAAGCATATATTCCTCCCTCATAATAATTTTCAGTAGCATCATGAATGAATTCAACAATATAACCAGCACCTAAAGCATTCTTTTCATGATCTACTAGCATAGAAAATTTATTACTCTCCACATAAGCAAAATTCTTCTCATTCGGAATAGTAGTGGGAGCAAACTCAACAAAATAACTATCATATGATTGAGAATTAAGATCAAGATGACAAGTTTCATGGTTATAATTATTATTTAAAGCATACGTGTCATCACAATAATCATCATAGATAGGAGGCATGCTTTCATCATAGTAAATTTGCTCATCAAAGCTTGGGGGACAAAAATATCATATTCATCAAACATAGCTTCCCCAAGCTTGTGGCTTTGCATATCATTAGAATAAAGGATATTCAAGGAATTTATACTAACAAAATTGAAATCATGCTCATCATACAAAGATTTAGTGCCAAACATTTTATAGATTTCTTCTTCTAGCACTTGAGCACAATTTTCCTTTCCATCATTCTCACGAAAGATAGTAAAAAGATGAAGCGTATGAGACACACTCAATTCCATTTTTTGTAGTTTTATTTTATAGACTAAACTAGTGATAAAACAAGAAACAAAAGATTCGATTGCAAGATCTAAAGATATACCTTCAAGCACTCACCTCCCGACAGCGGCGCCGGAAAAAAGAGCTTGATGTCTACTACACAACCTTCTTCTTGTAGACGTTGTTGGGCCTCCAAGTGCAGAGGTTTGTAGGACAGTAGCAAATTTCCCTCAAGTGGATGACCTAAGGTTTATCAATCCGTGGGAGGCGTAGGATGAAGATGGTCTCTCTCAAACAACCCTGCAACCAAATAACAAAGAGTCTCTTGTGTCCCCAACACACCCAATACAATGGTAAATTGTATAGGTGCACTAGTTCGGCGAAGAGATGGTGATACAAGTGCAATATGGACGGTAGATAAAGGTTTTTGAAATCTGAAAATATAAAAACAGCAAGGTAACTAATGATAAAAGTGAGCGTAAACGTTATTGCAATGATAGGAAACAAGGCCTAGGGTTCATACTTTCACTAGTGCAAGTTCTCTCGACAATAATAACATAATTGGATCACATAACTATCCCTCAACATGCAACAAAGAGTCACTCCAAAGACACTAATAGCGGAGAACAAACAAAGAGATTATGGTAGGGTACGAAACCACCTCAAAGTTATTCTTTCCAATCAATCCATTGGGTTATTCCTATAAGTGTCACAAACAGCCCTAGAGTTCGTACTAGAATACCACCTTAAGACACAAATCAACCAAAACCCTAATGTCACCTAGATACTCCATTGTCACCTCAAGTATCCGTGGGCATGATTATACGATATGCGTCACACAATCTCAGATTCATCCAACCAACACAAAGTACTTCAAAGAGTGCCCCAAAGTTTCTACCGGAGAGTCAAGAACGTGTGCCAACCCCTATGCATAGGTTCATGGGCGGAACCCGCAAGTTGGTCACCAAAACATACATCAAGTGGCACATGGTATCCCATTGTCACCACAGATAAGCACGGCAAGACATACATCAAGTGTTCTCATAAAAGACTCAATCCGATAAGATAACTTCAAAAGGGGAAACTCAATTCATCACAAGAGAGTAGAGGGGGAGAAACATCACAAGATCCAACTACAATAGCAAAGCTCGGGATACATCAAGATCGTGCCATAGAGGGAACACGAGAGAGAACACGAGAGAGAGAGATCAAACACATAGCTACTGGTACATACCCTCAGCCCGGGGTGAACTACTCCCTCCTCGTCATGGAGGCGCCGGATGATGAAGATGGCCACAGTGAGGTTCCCCCCCAGGTGTCTTGGAACAGGTCCCGATTGGTTTTGATGGCTCGGAGGTTTTGCGTGCGGAACTCCCGATCTAATCTCTGTTTTGGAAGTTTTAGGATACGTAGGTATATATGAGTGCATGAAGTACGTCGGTGGAGCTTCGGGGCCCCACGAGGCAGGGGGCGCGCCCTAGGGGGGTGGGCGCGCCCCCCACCCTCGTGGGCACCTCCCTTCTCTCCTGATGTGGGGTCCAAGTCTATCCGGTAGCGTTCCTTCCAAAAATAACTTCTCCAGTTGATTTCGTTCCGTTTTGACTCCGTTTGATATTCTTTTTCTTCGAAATACTGAAATAGGCAAAAAAACAGCAAATCTGGGTTGGGCCTCCGGTTGGTAGGTTAGTCCCAAAAATAATATAAAAGTGGAAAATAAAGCCCAATATTGCCCAAAACAGTAGATAATATAGCATGGAGCAATCAAAAATTTATAGATACGTTGGAGACGTATCACCCCTCGAGCTCAAAGGACCAGCTCGGCACTGGCTAAAAAGCCTCCCCGAAAACTCCATCGGAAGTTGGTAGGAGCTCGAGGATGCTTTTCGGGCTAATTTTCAAGGGACTTATGTCCGACCTCCGGACGCAGACGATTTGAGTCATATAATTCAACAGCCCGGAGAGTCAGCCCGAAAGCTTTGGAACAGGTTTCTCACTAAGAAGAACCAAATTGTCGACTGTTCGGATGCCGAAGCCTTAGCAGCTTTCAAGCACAGCGTCCGAGACGAATGGCTCGCCAGACACCTCGGCCAAGAAAAGCCAAGAACAATGGCAGCCCTAACAAGCCTTATGACCCGCTTTTGCGCGGGCGAGGACAGCTGGTTAGCCCGAAGCAGCACCAGCGACGCAAGCACATCCGAAGTCAGGGATGGCAATGGAAAACCACGACGCAGTAAAAAGAAGCGCCGGAACAAAGAAGACAGCCCAGATAACACGGCGGTAAACACCGGATTCAGGGGCTCTCGACCGGGTCAGCGGAAAAAGCCCTTTAAAGGCAACAGAGATGGACCGACCAGCCTAAACAAGATTCTAGACAAACTATGTAAGATCCACGACACCCCCGATAAACCTACAAATCATACCCACAGAGAATGATGGGTCTTCAAGCAGGCCAGCAAGCTAAACACTGAACACAAGGGGGAGGACACACCGAGAGAAGACAAGGATGAGCCTCGCCAGCAAGGCACTGGGGGACAGAAAAAATTCCCACCAGAAGTCAAGACAGTAAACGTGATCCACGTGACAAAGAGGAGAAAAAAATATGTACTCCAAAAATTCCCTGGTCAGCCTGCCCGGTCACTTTTGATCGCAGGGATCACCTAATAAGCATCCGGCATGAAGGATCAGCCGCCTTGGTGCTGGACCCAATAATAAACGGATACCATCTCACACGAGTCCTTATGGACGGCGGTAGTAGTCTAAATCTGATATATCAGGACACCATCCGCAAAATCGGGATAAACCCAACAAAAATCAGCCATAGTAATACTACCTTCAAGGGAGTAATACCAGGCACAGAGGCTCGCTGCACGGGCTCTCTAATACTAGAGGTTGTGTTCGGCTCGCCCGACAACTTCCGAAGCGAAAAGTTAACCTTCGACATTGCTCCATTCCGAAGTGGCGGCTTTCGCTCGTTTTAATGCAATACCGCATTACGCTTTTCTTAAGCTTAAAACGCCCGGTCCGCGTGGCATCATCACAGTACATGGAAATGTTGAGCGCTCCTTACGAGCAGAAGAACGTACGGCTGCTTTAACAGCCGAACACTAGACGGCCTCACCACCAGAACAGATGACCGGTCGTTAAGACCATGGACGTGTTTAGACGAGTCCGGCTAATCATTGGATAGAGATTGGTTTGATGGTTATACCCTTGTAGACGGTACCAGGGGCTTCTCAGCGATAGTTCGGCTCAACTTTACCCATCTTAACTTTTAAATGATTTATTTATAATAGCCAATTTTTTGCACGACAACTTTCAACTAAGTTCCTCTCTTTACGAGATGAAAATCGTACTACACCCGTCCGGATACGGCTGGCGGAACCACAGTGCAGGCGTGCAGCGAGGACCCGTTCAAAGGTTTCTCTTTAGATTAAGACCCTGCATAAACCTTTTTCTGTCTTTTGTTGTTCACATCCTCCAGATTCTCAATACAACCGAGAAGGATCTTGGCGTTCTTGGCATGTGGCCACGTCGAATATTGCTCGTGCCGGACACTAGGGGCTCATTATCTAAGGGCATCATTTAGCCGGTATATATCTCAAAGACCGAATACCTTAGGGAGTGTTCGGCGTCATGAGTTGGCCTTATATGCATCAGCTCGAATCATGTCTTTGGTCAAATGTTGGGTTTGCCGGATCCTGTGTTTTGCTACCTTACGTTCCGCTCTATCGGCTAAGGCGGCACCGGAGAACTCTCGTGATTGTGCCTGGTTCGCCGGACGAGCACCTCGATGAAAGCCGAAAACTGATCGTCATGATAAAGCGAGACTGGTCAACCACTCGATGACCTAATGGAATCTTTGAGATTCCTCCAAGATAACGAAGGGCCGCTTTCGGCCAGGCATGTCTGCGCCCGTACTCGGATGAGCGCAACCACCAGGGGCTATATAGTAGCCCCACTGTCAAACTCCTATGTCTAAGTGGAAGTGTTAAAGCAATATAGTCCGGTTGCCTCGTTTGCTGCGCTATCACCTCCTTAATGGACCAAGACGTTGGATCAAGTGTGAACACGCATCTTCTACGAACACCCCCGCATTATACGCATGGGGGCTGAAGCCGACGACTGCAAACTTTCAGGTTATATACATATATACATAAACGGCCGCACAGGAGGCATCATCATACTTTCAGGAAAAAGTATAAAAATAGCCTTTACAATTCAGTAAAACATTGTTTTTCAATGAGAATACATGTCACTAGAACATAATATTCTTCGAGCACTAAGCTTCTATTGAACGAGCACCTTCAAGGACTTCGTCAAAGTAGTGCTCGGTAGCTACTCGGCTAACGGCTGAACTCGGGGTTGCAATTGCGGTGGCTTCCATCTCCGCCCAGTATGTCTTGACACGGGAAAGCGCCATCCGTGCACCCTCGATGCACGCCGACCTCTTCATAGCGTCGGTGCGCGGCACAGTACCAAGGAATTGCTGCACCAAACTAAAATAACTGTTCAGCCTTGGCCCTTCCGGCCATAGATAATCCACAACAGACCTCATGGCGAGCCCAGACAACCTATGGAACTCGGCCCATTCGGCCATCCGCTCATTCAAAGGAAGCGGACGCGCTGGAACGTTAAATTGTGACCAGAACAGCTTCTCCACTTCGTGATCTTTTTGATCTTTGAAGTATTCGGCGGCATCAGCGGCACTTGCTGCCAAATCCAGATAAGCGTCCGCAGAACTCCACAGGTGATCCAGTGGAGCGTACTGAGGTCTACAAACTTCATCCGCAGCATAAAAGGCTTCCCAGCCGCGATATCCCTGGCGTGACGCAGCTCCTCCTTCATCGCTCTAATTGTAGAGCGGGCGTCCTTGGCCGCCACCGTGGCCTTCTCCAGGTCCGTCATCTTCGCTCGATCTTCCTTTTTGAGAAGCTCGTAATGGTCGGCGGCATCCTTCAGTTCCACAACCATCTTGGCTATTTCCTCCTTGCTTCGGCAATGAGCAGCCTTTTCGGCTCTCAGCTCCTCGACCGCCTTTAGGGCGGCCGCATCACTTTTCCTGGCTTGTTCTTTGGCCAGGGCAAGTTCCGCTCGAAGGGTCTCCACGGCCATAGCTCCATCTGCAGTCGCAACATATTAAAAATACTGGCATCATGCTCCTCTTACTACGTACCGATCACTGGAGAAATCACATACCCTGTGCTTCGTCAAGCCGCTCGTTGACAAGCACGATGTCGGCATCCGCCGCATCAAGTTGCCACTTCAGCTTGGCAAACTCACCAGTCCGGCTAGCCACCGGACCTTCCGCCACCTGCATATGAGGACGGCTGGATTGTTACCTGGGACTATGATCCTCTGTTTGCCGCCGTTTTCCATAGCAACCAAAGTCTCAGGGGCTACTATCTGCACAGGACACACCTTAACGTGTGCGGTACTGTCAAAAATACACACTATTTCACGTACCTCAAAACCTTTCAGCAAACTCATAAAGGCTTCATGCAACCCGCTTTCGGCGGATGAAATCCTCTCAACCACCATACCCATTAGCGTATGATGCGCTTCTGAGATAGCCGCCTGCTCTAGCAAATCCTTCAGTGCGTCCGACCGCATAACAGACGGTGTCGGACCCTTCCGGTTGCTCTCTTCAAGAGCCAGATACTGAGGACTTTGGGTGGCCAAAGGATTACCCTCTGGCCTTGCTAGATCAGCAGAAGCCCTCCGCGACGACACCTCGGGGTCGCCCGCCTCGTAAGGCGGGAGGGCATGGGGAGGCGTTTCGCTCTCCATCATCTCCGGAAGAAGATCCCCCAAAGACGAACTCTGCCGAGAATGGCTATGATCCGGACTACAAGATAAGCGTTTCAGTTATTTTCCTCAGAAGCAAAGCATGATATTTTTTACTATTAAGTCCCCTTTCTACTTACAGCTTGGCTGGGGGCTGACCCCCTTGCGGGCATTGTGCGGCCGAGGTATCCCCGGGGGCAGGACCCTCTGGTGAAGATTTCTTCCCTCGTTTGGAGACCATTGTCTCCGGGTCTTCAGAGGCGGTCCTCTTCCTTCCTTGGTAAGGGGGAATTTCAGTTTCTTCCCCCCGATTATCCTCCTTTGCAGAGGCGCTAGCCTCTTTCTTCCCCCCTTTGTCTTCCCCTAAGGGTGCTTGATAAGGCGCGAGCTCCAGCATCCTGGCTAGTACAGGATCCGGTGAGACCTCAGGGAGGGGGGCCGGACACCTGATCATATTTGCCTTTGTTACCCAGTCCTGGTCAGAGAGCAACTTTTCAGAATGATGTTGTGATAAATAAAGATACATCATGTTTGGTTACAGGACTACTTACTTGGGTATCTGGACGATTGCAGTTCAAACCCGCATCCTCGGTGGTGTCCGGACACATTATTTGTGGCCCGAAGAACAATTTATACATCTCCTCAGGCGTCATGCCAAGGAAATGATGGATAGCTCGCGGTCCCTCCGGGTTGAACTCCCACATGCGGAGGGGCGGCGTTTGCGAGGCAGGACTCGGCAATTAACATGACTTGCATTACCGTGATTAGACTGATGTCTCTCTCTAGGAGATCCTAGATGCGGCTCTGCAATATTGGCACATCCTTTACTGGCCCCCAGTCCAGCCCCTTGTTGACCCATGACGCTAGTTGTGGCGGGGGGCCGAGCGAGAAATAGGGGGAGCCACCCACTTGGTACCCCTGGGAGCTGTGATATAAAACCATTCTCGTTGCCGCTGGACACCTCCTGGAAAGAACCCTCTGGCCATGGGGCCGGCACTTTTGCTTATTATTGCGCCTCCGCACTCTATGTGCCGCCCCTCAATCATCTTCGGCTCCACCGTGAAGGTCCTAAGCCACAGGCCGAAATGAGGGGTAATACGGACGAAAGCTTCACACACGACGATGAACGACGAGATATGGAGGACAGATTCCGGAGCCAGATCATGGAAATCCAGCCCATAGTAAAACATGAGCCCCCTCACGAAGGGGTCTAGGGAAAGGCCTAGCCCTCGGAGGAAGTGAGATACAAACACAACGCTCTTGCCGGGTTTGGGACTGGGAATGACCTGCCCTCGAGCAGGCAGTCGGTGCGGGATCTCGCTGGTCAGAAACCTGGCCTCTCTTAACTTTTTGACGTCCTCCTCCGTGACGGAGGAAGGCATCCATCGACCTTGAAGGTTGGATCCGGACATGGTTGAAGGTCCGAAGCGCCTGACCTGAGCTTCGGGTGTTGGAACTTGAGGCGGAGGAAGGATTCGATTGAGTTCGAGGAGTAAAAAGGATAGGCCTTGGTCTCTTTATAAAGAGGGAGAATACCAAGTGTCCTCCTCGTGACCGTTTGGGACTTGCCTACAATCGAGGAGTCATACCAACGGGAACGATTGGGTTACCCATGCCCGTATTGATGAGAATCCCGCGATAAGGGAACACGATCTCTGCTTCGACAAGACGTGCCAAGGAAACTGCCTCGCGATATGCGCCAAGGCTGGTCGAGAATAACGGCTCGAATAAAGACCAGGTCGTGGTATGTTGTCATGATATTGAGTGTGTCAGCAGAACAGATTTGCGGAAATATTATACTCTATACGGTGGCATGTGGAACTTGTTTTGCAGAGCCGGACACTATCCTGGTGTTCAAGATCTTCTGTGGAGTATTCGGAGGAGGAACCCGCCTTGCAATGCCGAAGACAATCTGCGCACCCGACTCATCATCATTGAAGCCTGGTTCAGGGGCTACTGAGGGAGTCCTGGATTAGGGGGTATCCGTACAGCCGAACTATATCCTTTGGCCGGACTATTGGACTATGAAGATACAAGATTGAAGACTTCGTCCCGTGTCCGGATGGGACTCTCCTTGGCGTGGAAGGCAAGCTTGGCAATACGGATATGTAGATCTCCTCCCATTGTAACCGACTCTGTGTAACCCTAGCCCCCTCCGGTGTCTATATAAACCGGAGGGTTTAGTCCGTAGGACCAACAACAATCATACCATAGGCTAGCTTCTAGGGTTTAGCCTCTACGATCTCGTGGTAGATCAACTCTTGTACTACTCATATCATAAAGATCAATCAAGCAGGAAGTAGGGTATTACCTCCATCGAGAGGGACCGAACATGGGTAAACATCATGTCCCCTGCCTCCTGTTACCATCCGCCTTAGACACACAGTTTGGGACCCCCTACCCGAGATCCGCCGGTTTTGATACAGACAGTCACCGCCGCGCAGTTGCCCCCCCCCCTCCTCCGTCCGTCCGCTCCCTGCATCGACGTGGCCCGTGTTGGCGCATGGCCTGGCCACGCCCAGCTCCCTCTGCAGTGCGCCCCGCCTCTGTCGCCGCTTCGCTCCCGCGCCGTGGCCATCCCCGGCTCCTGCTGCGCCCGCGCACGCCCATCCGGCCATGCCTCCCGCTGCGGAGCCCCTCACCGCCGAACCACCCCTGGCCGCCTTCCTGGCTTCGGCGCCGGCCGCTCCCTCTGGCCGTTATCGCCGCGCTCCGCCTCATCCGACCTGCGCCTCACTATGCTTCGCGCCCCTGCCGCTGCACGCCTCCTCCTCCCGAGCCGCGGCGCTTTGCAGCTCCTCCGCTGCGCCTGCGCGCCCGACGCCCTCCCTCACGGCTGGCGGCGCCCTTTTCGTTGTCACCGCCACGGCCGCCGCCAAGCCCTGCTGCCCGTGCATCCCGCTCGTCGGTCTGGTCCCGCCACCGGCCGTGCCCTTAACGCCGGGCGCCACCTCATGGCTGGTTTGGGCGAAGCTCCCTATCGGGCGGCTGGCGCCCGTCGCCCAGCAACGCCCGCTGCCCGCCCCGTAACCGCTAGCTCGTGCGCCCGTTAAGGCCATGGGCCTATGACAAGTAGGCCCCGCGCCCCAGAACGTTAAAAGAAAAAAAGAAAAGTTAAAAAATAATATATTAATAAAAATAATTAATTAATTAATTAAGTTAATTATCCTATTTAATTAATCTAATTAACCTGTTAGTTTAATTAAAGAGTAATTAGTTTAACCTAGACCCTAATCAACCTAACGATTATACGACAATTGGGTCTCACTTGGGCCTACGTCGGTTTGACGATCAACACCTCTGTTCACTGCTGACGTCAGCGTGCACTGCTCTGGATAATGTTGGATTAAATTAATTAAATAAATTCTAAAAATGATTTAAAACTTTTGAAAATCATATAAAATAAACCGTAGCTCAGATGAAAATACTTTCTACATGAAAGTTGCTCGAAGCAACGACGAGGCGAATCCGGATATGCAGCCCGTTAAATCGCCACATCCCTAACATATCGAACTCGCAACTTTCCCCTCGGTTCAAGCTATTCAAAACGCTAAACACCGGGAATACTTTCTCGGATGTTTCCCCCATTCGCCAGTATCACCTACTACCGCGATTGGGCACACCTAGCATCACGCTTTTTCATGTCATGCATCGTCATGCATTTGTTTGCATTGTATTTATTGTTTCTTCCCCTCTTCTCTCGCTAGACACCGCATCGACGCCATTGCTACCCAAGACGACTACGGTGTTGACGACCCCTCCTTCTTGGCTGAGCTTCGAACTGCAAGCCCCCCCCCTTGATCACGGATATCGCCTACTCTACTCTCTCTGCTTGCATTAGAGTAGTGTAACATGTTATTGTTTTCCGTTAATCCTATCCTGGTGCATAGCCTGTCCTTGATACTATTGTTGTTACCTTTACCTGCAATCCTACATGCTTAGTATAGGATGCTAGTATTCCATCTGTGGCCCTACATTCTTGTCCATCTGCCTTGCTATACTATCGGGCCGTGATCACTCGGGAGGTGATCATGGGTATATACTTATATACTTTACATGATACCTGTGGTGACTAAAGTCGGGTCGGCTTGTAGGAGTACCCGCGATTGGATCTTTGAGGCAGAGCGGCGGGGCAGGTTGAGACCACCTAGGCGAGAGGTGGGCCTGGCCCTGGTCGGCGTCCGCGGTTACTTCATAATAACACGCTTAACGAGATCTTGGTATTTGATCTGAGTTGGGTCGTTGACCTTATACGCACTAACCGCCACGTGGGACAAGATATGGGCAACCGGCGTCGTGGTATCAGCCGAAGCTCTTTTTGACGTCAGCGACTGAGCGGCGTGCGCCGGATTGGACTGGAACGCCTACTAGGCTAGGTCTGCTTTCGGCCGCCCTCGCAACATGCAGGTGTGCAATGGGCGATGGGCCCAGACCCCTGCGCCATAGGATTTAGACTGGTGTGCTGACCTCTCTGTTGAGCCTAGGTAGGGCTGCGACGTGTTGATCTTATGAGGCCGGGCATGACCCCGGAAAGTGTGTCCGGCCAAAGGGGATCGAGCGTGTCGGGTAATGTGGTGCACCCCTGCAGGAAGTTTATCTATTCGAATAGTTGTGATCTCGGTAACAGGACGACTTGGAGTTGTACCTTGACCTTATGACAACTAGAACCGGATACTTAATAAAACACACCCTTCCAAGTGCCAGATACAACCCGATTATCGCTCTCTAACAGGGCGACGAGGAGGGGATCGCGGGGTAGGATTATGCTATGCGATGCTACTTGGTGAACTTACCATCTACTCTCTTCTACATGTTGCAAGATGGAGGTGGCCAGAAGCGTAGTCTTTGACAGGATTAGCTATCCCCCTCTTATTCTGGTAGTGTAGCTCCTTGCTTGCGAGTACTTTGGATGAGTACTCACGGTTGCTTGTCTCCCTCTTTTCCCCCTTTCCCTTCTCCATGGTTGTCGCAACCAGATGTCGGAGCCCCGGAGCCAGACGCCACCGTCGACGACGACTCCTACTACACTGGAGGTGCCTACTACTATGTTCAGGCCGCTGACAACGACCAGGAGTAGTTTAGGAGGATCCCAGGCAGGAGACCTGCGCCTCTTTTGATTTGTATCCCAGTTTGTGCTAGCCATCTTATGGAAACTTGTTTAACTTATGTTTGTACTCAGATATTGTTGCTTTCGCTGACTCGTCTATGATCGAGCACTTGTATTCGAGCCCTCGAGGCCCCTTGCTTGTATTATGATGCTTGTATAGCTTATTTATGTTTTTAGAGTTGTGTTGTGATATCTTCTCGTGAGTCCCTGATCTTGATCGTACAAGTTTACATGCATGATTAATGTACGATTGAATCGGGGGCATCACAAGTTGGTATCAGAGCCGACTGCCTGTAGGAATCCCCCTTCCACACTCCTTTGCCGAAGTCGAGTCTAAACATTGCAAAAACTTTTACTAACATGGTTGTGTGTCTTACGGGCCCACGTCACCATTGGGAGGTACTAGGATCTTTTACTCCTCGACCTTTACTCTGGGACTCTGAACTCTCTTCTACTCGGGTTAAACGAATTTACTAACTCTAACACTAGGATCCCGTGACCACATTCACCCCAAAGTTGGATAAGCCATAGTTATTCCTTAGAATAGTATTTTGAACAATACCCACACTGCCATTTGACTCCTTTGAAACACCTTTGCTTTCAGATGGAACCCACGAGGCAGGTCGTGCGCCACACGACGGCCATTGGTGCCTCGGGATCACCTGCTATGCTAGCTGAGATGATGGCCTATCTGGGTTATCGCTGGCACCCTAAGTACACCGTCTATGAGGAGTACCAGGACTTTTACCAGGAGCAGTATCGTGCCATCGTCCACCTCTACTCTCGGGAGTATGACTCCACTACTGTGTTGCACACCGCTCATGGTGTTGGAGTGACCATCGATATGGTAGTCCATGATGCTGCTTATGCTGCTCTGACACATCTTCGTGGAGAGTATCAAGCGTTGGACACTTCCCCTTTCAGGCACATTGCTATCACATCCGATGTTGGTGCGGAGGGTTACTACACTGCTGCCTACTCCACTGTCACCCGAGAGCCCTTCTACCATCAGAACTTGGTTCTGCATGCTGATGGGCTGGATCGAGCTAACCGAGCTCTTCGCCACGAGTTGTACACCACCCGTCAGCACCTTTACCGTGCTCTGACGCTGTTGCACCCCTTTGTCCGATCTAGAGAGATCCCGCGTTCTACGATCTACCCAGCCAGTACCGTGATGCCCTAGGGTGTCGGCTGGCCAGATGTAGGAGGCTACTCTCCCGCACTTGGTCCTCTTCTGCCACTTGAGCGTCGGGTTCTGCACCAGAGTATCTGCAGACCCCAGGCTACGGACGTGGAGGACTTCCCGTCGTGTCACTACCAGCTGTTGGGCTACACCTACCTCCACAGTACCTCCTGGGGCTGATGTAAGCTTGCTTGTTAGTGTTAGATGCATTCGCCGCGAGCCTGCGTGCCGCCTATGATGTCTTTAGTCTATGTACTGAACTCTGTGTACCGAACTCTATGCATGATCCCTTTTGTAAGATATGCCGACTACTATGTAGTATCTATCGTGCTGTTTTCATTATGCATGTTTCATCATGAATGATTCTTGTCCTTGCAAATTTCTCAATGCTGAACTACCCCTGTTATATATTAGCAGGATGGTTAGACCAGGTGGGCGTGGTCAGGGTGGCAACACCCCACCACCGCCTGAGTACATGGCTGGTATAATCCAACAGCTTGAGATGAATTGCCAGTTCATGGAGAATATGATGGCTCAGTTCCCTCGCCCCAATATGAACCAGCAGCCAACCCAAGTGACTCTGCAGCATTTCATGCGTCTCAACCCAACTGTGTACCGCAGCTCAACTCAGCCTCTGGATGCTGATGACTGGCTCCGTGACATCACCTATGAAATGGAGTCTGCTGATGTAGCCCCTGCCAGCTATGTCACCTTTGCTTCCTTCTTCCTGAAGGGACCCGCAGCTCAATGGTGGGACAGCCACAGGCGTACTCTGCCAGCTGGAACGATCATCACCTGGCCAGACTTCCAAGCTGCTTTCCGTGCCCGCTTCATTCCTCAAGGAGTCATGGACCGGAAGAAGCGTGAGTTCTGCAACCTCACCCAAGCCAACAAAACTGTTGAAGCTTATCAGCGGGAGTTTCTGGACTTGTCTCACTATGCTGAAGAGGACATTGCAACTGATGCACGCAGACAGGCGAAGTTCCCTGATGGCCTTCAAGCTGACATCAAGCTCGCACTTCTAGTGCATGACTTTACTGATTTCGCCACCTTGGTGAACAAGGCATCAATGTCGAAACTGGTCTGCAGGAATACCAGAGCTCTCACAGGTGCAACCGTGACACGAGCTCATCTTCGGGCCCGCCCTCGCAGAAGCTTAAGATATGGATTCCCAACAGCATGTACCAGCCAATTGCACCTGCCCCAAGGCAGACCTATGCTGCACCTCGTCTGCCTCCTCCTCCATCTAGGCAGCCAAGGCTTCCATCACCACCACCCCGAGCTCCTGCTCCCGCTCCTAATAATGGTTTGTGCTTCAGGTGTGGTCAACCAGGGCACCGTGCTAGGGAATGCAACCAGAACCAGAATCAACTGGCCCTTCCAGCAACTGGCCGTGGAACCAACCAGCCCCGCAACAACAGTGCCAAGTCTTATGGTCGTGTTCATGCCAACCATGTTGATCTAAATGAAGCTCAAGACCAGCCCACTACTGTGATGGGTACACTCCTCGTAAATTCAGTACCAGCATCTGTTTTATTTGATACAGGTGCATCGCATTCATTCATGTCAGAAGATTTTGCATTCATGCATGGCATTAAAAGCGAAGACATGAATGCTTCACTATTAGTACACACCCCTGCGGGCCAATGTCGAACCTCCATGATTTGCAACGACGTCCCCGTTGAAATCGAAGGACTGGAATTTCTTGTCTCTCCCATCGTACTGAAGTCCTGTAGCATTGATCTCATTCTGGGAATGAATTGGTTAAAAGCGCATACTGCTTCTATCGTTTGCGCCACCAAGACCGTCCATCTGCTACACCCTTCTAATGAAATAATAAGCTACAATGCTCGTCTGTTCAGAATGCCGAGGCAAGGCTCTATGCATTGAATGCATTGAACGCTGCACCACTCGAGGGCATTGAAAACATTCCCGTCGTGCGTGAATTCCTCGGTGTCTTTCCTGAAGAACTTCTAGGGATTCCCCCTGCTAGAGCTGTCGAATTCATCATCGACTTGAAACCAGGCACCACTCCTATAGCCAAGCGGCCCTACAAGATGCCGCCGCATGAACTCCTTGATCTTAAGGAGGAAATAGACAAATCTCTTCGCAAAGTTTTCATTAGCCCAAGTTGCTCTCCTTGGGGAGCACCTTCTCTCTTTGTCAAGAAGAAGGATGGGACAAACCGATTAGTTCAAGACTACCATCCTATAAACCAAGCTACCATCCAGAATAAATATCCTCTTCCTCAGATCAATGATCTGTATGATCAACTGGCTGGTTCATCAGTGTTCTCTAAACTCGACTTGAGGTTGGGTTACCACCAGATCCGTGTTTGTGAAGAGGATATCCCAAAGACTGCCTTCGTGACTCGATATGGTTCATACGAGTACACGGTCATGTCATTCGGCTTAACCAATGCTCCAGCCACCTTCTCTCGTATGATAAACTATATATTCATGGATTACCTCGACAAGTTCGTCGTGGTTTATCTGGATGATATCCTGGTATTCTCCAAGAATGAAGAAGAGCATGTTGAACATCTTCGTATTGTGCTGGAAAAGCTACGAGAGCATCAACTATATGCCAAGTTCTCCAAATGTGAATTTTGGCTACCCGAAGTAACCTATCTTGGGCATGTCATCTCTAAGGATGGTATTGCTGTCAACCCTGAACGAGTCCATGCTATTCTTGATTGGACTCCTCCCAAGAACGTTAAGCAAGTCAGAAGTTTTCTCGGACTCGCCAGCTATTGCCGTCGATTTGTCGAGAACTTCTCCAAGATCGCCAGGCCTCTGACTAACCTGTTGCATAAGGGCGTCAAGTTCCAATGGACAGACAAATGTTAAGAAAGTTTCTAGGCACTCAAAGACAAGTTGACTTTTGCTCCAGTGCTTGCTCCACCTGATACTAAGAAGGACTTCGTCATTTGCTGCGATGCTTCCCGTCAAGGATTAGGCTGTGTCCTAATGCAAGACCGCAAAGTGATTGTTTATGCCTCTCGGCAATTGCGCCCTCACGAAGAGAACTACCCAGTTCACGACCTCGAACTTGCTGCTGTCATTCATGCACTGAAGCAGTGGTGACATTACCTTCTTGGTAATCATTGCGAGATCTTCACCGACCACCAAAGTCTGAAGAATCTGTTTACTCAGCCAGACCTAAACCTCCGTCAGCAGAGATGGATGGAGATTGTTGCAGAATTTGACTTGGGTATTTCCTATACACCAGGCAAGGCTAATGTAATGGTTGATGCCTTGAGCCACAAGTCTTACTGCAACCACCTCTAGGTTCACAAAGTTCAGCCCTCGCTTGTTGAAGAATTCAGAAAGCTGAACCTCCATATTGTTCCTCCGGGTGCACTCGCACCCCCTCCTAAGGAGTTTCGCAAGATGAACCTCCGTGTTGTTACCAAGGGTTCCCTCAATACCCTGGCTATCGAACCAGATCTCTTGGACTCCATCAAGAGACTTCAGGGATATGACTCTCAAGTTGAGAGGATTAAATGTTATTTCGCAGAAGGAAAGCCCTCATTCTTCACTGTTGATGACGCTGGCACTTTGTACTTCAAAGGCCGCCTAGTGGTGCCGTGTAAGGAGAAAAACCTGGATATGACTCAGAAAATTATGAAAGAAGCTCATGATACGCCTCTATGTATCCATCCTGGTAGTACAAAGATGTACCAAGACATCCGTCAGAGATTCTGGTGGTCTAATATGAAGCAAGACATTGCTCGTTATGTTGCTGAGTGTGACATTTGTCGTCGTATCAAAGCAGAACATCAAAGGCCGACTGGAACTCTGCAACCTATCTCTATTCCTGAATGGAAATAGGACCATGTTGAAATGGACTTTGTCACTGGATTTCCCAAATCACAGAAAGGTAATGATGTTATTCTTGTCGTCATTGACCGGCTTTCTAAAGTTGCACATTTTCTGGCAGTCAAAGAAACGATCACTGCTAGTCAGCTGGCAACACTCTATATGTCCAGGATTGTTTCACTCCACAGTATTCCATTGGTTATCAGCTCAGACCGTGGCAGCTTATTCACTTCAAGATTCTGGGCAAGTTTCCAAGAAGCTATGGGAACTCATCTGTCATTCAGTACTGCGTTTCATCCGCAGTCGCAAGGGCAAGTTGAACGTGTCAACCAAGTTCTCGAAGACATGTTTCGAGCTTGTGTTATTTCCTTCGGCAAGAAATGGGAGGAATCTCTCCCGTATGTTGAGTTCTCTTATAATAATAGCTATCAAGCTAGTCTGAAGATGGCCCCCTTTGAAGTGTTATATGGACGAAAGTGCCGAACCTCTCTGAACTGGTCAGAAACTGGGGAACGTCCACTCTTTGGTCCAGATATTATCCAACATGCCGAAGAACAAGTCTGCGTTATTCGGGAGAATCTCAAGACTGCTCAGTCGCGTCAGACGAGTCAGTATGACCGTAAACATAAAGAAATGGTCTATCAACCTGGCGAAAAGGCTTATCTACGAGTTACACCAATGAAGGGTGCTCACCGCTTCGGGATCAAGGGCAAGCGAGCTCCTCGCTATATTGGCCCATTCACTATTCTGGAAAGCAGTGGAAAAGTGGCATATCAACTGGAGCTTCCATCAAACCTATCTCAGGTCACGATGTGTTCCACATGTCACAGCTCCGCCGTTGCTTCAAGGACCCAATCCGACCAGTGGATCATGAAGTGCTTGAATTGCAGCAGGACCTCGCCTATAAAGAGCATCCGGTCCGCATTCTCGACCAAGCTGAACGCCGCACCCGTCAGAAGGCGATCAAGTTCCTCAAGGTCCAGTGGTCGCACCATTCTGAAGATGAAGCCACTTGGGAACGCGAGGATCGCCTGCGCGATGAATACCCCACATTGTTTCCTTCTACCTCCTAAATCTCAGGACGAGATTTCTTGTAGTGGAGGAGATTTGTAACGCCCGGATAATTAGGCTACAGTAAAACTCTGCTAATGATGCCACGTCACCTCTGTTACTGTTGCTAATCTCGCGTAGTTCGAAACCGATTCAAATTCAAATTTGAAATTAAGTCAAACGATAAAAGTTTTCAAACATTAAAATAAAAATGTTCGGAGTGTGCAGTTAAATGCCTAGGTAATTATTGTGGAGAAAACTCATTTTTAGAAATTGCCTAAATATTTTAAAGTGATTTAAAACAGAAAAGAAAATAAAGAAAAGAAAAGAAAAACAAACCCCACCCCACCCCCCCCTGCTGGGCCTCGGCCCAGCTAGCCACTGGACAAGCCAGGCCGCCCAGCCGCCTATTAACCCCCCACTCCCCGTGACCTAGCCACCAACACCCCCACTCGTCCCCCACTCCCCTCGTTTGGATCTGGATCGGGAGGTGCCCGATCCCCTCGCCCCTCCACCCCGACGCCGACGCCGGCGCCCGGAGCTTCCCCGCCGGCCTGCCTCCTCCTCCTCCTCACCGGCCTGCCTCCTCTTCGCCGCATCGTCTCCGACCTCCACCTCGCGCCCCACTGCCACTTCCCTACGGCCCCAGTGAGCCTCGCCCCGATCTCCTCCTCTCCTCCTCTGCCGCACGCCGCACCCCTGACCATCCCGCGCACTATCGTCACCGCCGCGCAGTTGCCCCCCTCTGCCCGCTCCCTGCATCGCCGTCGCCCGCGTTGGCGCATGGCATGGCCACACCCAGCTCCCTCTACAGCGCGCCCCGCCTCCGTCGCCGCTTCGCTCCGCGCCAGGCCATCCCGGCTCTGCTGCCGCCGCCGCCCATCCGGGCATGCCTTCGCTGTGGAGCCCCTCACGCCGAACCGCCCGCCGCTTTGCCTGCGCCGCCGCCGCCCGCTCCTCGCGGCCGTTATCGCCGCGCTCGCCTCGTCCGACCTGCGCCTCGCGTGCCTCGCGCCCACCGCTGCGCGTCGCCTACTCCCAGTCGGCGGCGCTCTGCGGCTCCTCTGCTGCATGGCCAGCGTCCACGCCCTCCCCACAACCAGGCGGCACCCGCGCTGCTTCACCGGCCACGGCCGCCGCCAAGCCCTGCTGCCCGTGCATCCCGCTCGTCGGTCTGGTCCCGCCACCGGCCGTGCCCTTGGCGCCGGCGCCCGCCTGGGCTGGTGCAAGCGAGCTCTCAGTCGGGTGGGTGGCGCGTCGCCCAAAGAACGCCCACGCCCGCCCGTAACCGCTAGCTCGTGCGCCATTAAGGCCATGGGCCTATGACAAGTAGGCCCAGCGCCCCGAACGTTAAAAAAGAAAAGATTAAACAAATATATAATAATAAAAATAATTAATTAATTAAGTTAATTAATCTAATTAACATGTTAGTTTAATTAAAGAGTAATTAGTTTAACCTAGACCCTAATCAACCTAACAGCGTATGACATGTGGGTCCCACTGGGCCCACACGTTAGTTTGACCAGTCAACACCTCTGTTGACTGCTGCCGTCATGATGATGTCAGCATGCACTATTCTGGATAATGTTGGATTAAATTAATTAAATAAATTCTAAAAATGATTTAAAACTTTTGAAAATCTATAAAATAAACCATAGCTCAGATGAAAATACTTTCTACATGAAAGTTGCTCAGAACGACGAGACGAATCTGGATACGCAGCCCGTCCGTCCGCCACACATCCCTAACATATCGAACTCGCAACTTTCCCCTCCGGTTCATACATGCGAAAATCACGAAACACCGAATACTTTCCCGGATGTTTCCCCCCTTCACCGGTATCACCTACTACCGCGATTGGGCACACCTAGCATCACGCTTTGTCATGTCATGCATCTTCATGCATTTGTTTGCATTTTATTTATTGTTTCTTCCCCCTCTTCTCTCGCTAGACACCGAGACCGACGCCTTGCTGCTACCCGAAGACGACTACGGTCTTGTGACCCCTCCTTCTCGGTGAGCTTCCGGCAAGCCCCCCTTGATCACCAGATATCGCCTACTCTACTCTCTACTGCTTGCATTAGAGTAGTGTAACATGTTACTGTTTTCCGTTAATCCTATCCTAATGCATAGCCTGTCCTTGCTACTACTGTTGTTACCTTTACCTGCAATCCTACATGCTTAGTATAAGATGCTAGTATTCCATCTGTGGCCCTACATTCTTGTCCATCTTCCTTGCTATACTATCGGGACGTGATCACTCGGGAGGTGATCACGGGTATATACTTATATACTTTACATGATACCTATGGTGACTAAAGTCGGGTCAGCTCGTAGGAGTACCCGCGAGTGGATCTTTGAGGCGGAGCGGCAGGGCAGGTTGAGACCACCTAGGCGAGAGGTGGGCCTGGCCCTGGTCAGCGTCCGCGGTTACTTCATAATAACATGCTTAACAAGATATTGGTATTTGATCTGAGTTCGTTCGTTTACCTTATACGCACTAACCGCCATGTGGGAGAAGATATGGGCAACCGGCGTCGTGGTATCAGCCGAAGCTCTTTTTGACGTCAGCGACTGAGCGGCATGCGCCGGATTGGACTGGAACGCCTGCTAGGCTAGGTCTGCTTTCGGCCGCCCTCGCAACATGCAGGTGTGCAATGGGCGATGGGCCCAGACCCCTGCGCCATAGGATTTAGACCGGCGTGCTGACCTCTCTGTTGAGCCTAGGTAGGGCTGCGACGTGTTGATCTTCCGAGGCCGGGCATGACCCCGGAAAGTGTGTCCGGCCAAAGGGGATCGAGCATGTCGGGTAATGTGGTGCACCCTGCAGGAAGTTTATCTATTGAATAGCCGTGATCTTGATAACAGGGCGACTTGGAGTTGTACCTTGACCTTATGACAACTAGAACCGGATACTTAATAAAACACACCTTCCAAGTGCGGATACAACCCGGTGATCGCTCTCTAACAGGCGACGGGAGGGATCATGAGGTAGGATTATGCTATGCGATGCTACTTGGTGAACTTACCATCTACTCTCTTCTACATGCTGCAAGATGGAGGTGGCGAGCGTAGTCTTGACGAATTAGCTATCCCCTCTTATTACGGCATTCTGCAGTTCAGTCCACCGATATGGCCCTTTACACATATACCCATGCATATGTAGCGTAGCTCCTTACTTGGGAGTACTTTGGATGAGTACTCACGGTTGCTTTTCTCCCTATTTTCCCCCTTTCCCTTCTACCTGGTTGTCGCAACCAGATGTCGAGCCAGGGGCAGCGACGCCACCGTCGATTTACGACTCCTACTACACTGGAGGTGCCTACTACTACGTTCAGGCCACTGACAACGACCAGGAGTAGTTTAGGAGGATCCCGGGCAGGAGGCCTGCGCCTCTTTCAATCTGTATCCCAGTTTGTGCTAGCCATCTTATGGCAACTTGTTTAACTTATGTCTATACTCAGATATTGTTGCTTCCGCTGACTCGTCTATGATCGAGCACTTGTATTCGAGCCCTCGAGGCCCCTGGCTTGTATTATGATGCTTGTATGACTTATTTATGTTTTTATAGTTGTGTTGTGATATCTTCCCGTGAGTCCCTGATCTTGATCGTACACGTTTGCGTGCATGATTAGTGTACAATTGAATCGGGGGTGTCACAAGCTCAAGCATTCTTCATCTTGCATTCCGAAGTGCAATTCTTTCTCTCTTATCTTTTGAGGTGGTGTAATGTCATTCTTGATAATTTTCTTCATGTTTCATGATTCACAAGTTGTCAAGAATGAGATATTTAACCCATCATATTTTTCTTCGTCCATGAGTTGTTTCAACCCATAATAATCTCTTTGTTGGAGTTATCTTGGTATAGATTTCACCAAAAGCTTTCCCTAAGGAATGTTGCTATTGTGGTGTCATCCCAATGATCCAAGTTATCTCTCTATCACCTTGGTGGGAGAAGTGTTTCATCTCACTGGTGTTATCAATTATATTATTTGTTTTCATTAGTGGCAGAATTGCAACTCAAATTTTGAGGTCTTTTCCATAAGCCCACTACAAGCTTATCCATTCGTTGTTGGTTTTTCCAACAACTCCGTTCTATCCTTCTCTTAAGGATGCTCTCTCAAATTCACTTGAGGTACAACATGTTGTTTTCTTGTCCGTTCTTTTCATTGCATTCTTTCATTTCTACCAGAGGCATTGTTATATTGCTCTCTTTGACACATCGTCTCGTTTTGTCAAGATCATGTTCTTTTCCGTGCTTATCCATTTAACATGAGCATTGTTCTATTCAAGTTCTATCCATCTTGTCAAGTTATTGTTCTATTCATTCCATGTTCAACCGAAGTGATGTCAAATTATGTCATTCTTGTTCCTTGGCTATCTCGTTATACCGGGGTGGTTTCATATCCTTTTGGTTCGTTAAGCCCTTGTTTCATGTCTTTCAACCCACAAGGTTCTCATAATGTTCCTTGTTCCTCTTTTCTAACGGTGCTTTTCAATCTCGTTCATCTCCGTTCTTTCTTTCAATTTTGCCAACCTCTCAAGGTTCGTTGGTTTCACTCTTTTGTCAAATAAGCAACTTTGTTTACCTCTTCCTCTTCTGCTTTTCTTCGGTGCCATCCTAGATCTCGGGACGAGATCTCTTGTAAGTGGAGGAGTGTTGTGATGCCCCGAGACCGATGCTTCAGATGCCTTCCATGTATTTCAAGTTTCGCCGTGTGTTTCAATTTCTTTGTTGCATTCATCATGTCATCTCTTGCATTGCATCATGTCATCTTGCACCCCTTTTTAAAAACTCAACTAAATAAATTGCATGGATCTTCGATCCATTTAAATCGAGGGAAATACACATGGTGATTTCTCTTTACAACATATAAAAGTCTCCCAATATTATTAGGGAGCTATATTAAAATATTCCATTTAACTTTGGAATTAACCATAACACACTTGCAAAATAATTCCGTGCCTTTTCTGCTTCAAGTTTGGTCTCCAAACTTTGCCCTAAATTCTTTCTTCGCTTTCCGGAGCTCCACCAAAAATCTCAACATTTTGGCCACTCCTAAACCTTGTCCTAGTGCAAAACATTTGAATTAAATTCAAATGAGTTTGAATTTAAATCTTGCATTCGTGCCAACTTCTATTTTCTTGGATCAAGCTCATTTTTGTGAGTCCGGGAAAATTATCCACGTGTCCAACTTCTTCCCCTAACCTCTCTTTCTTTTCTTTCTTTTCTCTTTTTTTCTTTCTTTAGAGTGAGAGAGAAAAGAGAGCCCAGCAGCCAGGCCGGCCTGCTTCCCCGCAGTCCATTTGGCCCAAGGCCCAGCCGCGCCTATAACCCTAGCCCTGACCCCCTCCTCTCGATCTCTCCCTCTCGTCCTCCCACACCACCGCCACTCACACACACGCACACATCGAGCCAGGGAGAGGAGCTCCCTGCACCCGATCCCCTCGCCACCTCCACCGCGAGACCCTCGTGCCTGACCTCCTCCTTGCTGCCCTTGGTGTCGTGCCACCGGACCTCCCCGTCGCCCTCGTCGTCGACCATCGCTGCCCCTGCAGCCTTCCCTCCTCCATGCCTCGCCGACCTTCCTCAGCAAACAGCCGTCGCTGTCCCGCGCCCTCAAGCTCCAGCGCCGTGCCTCTGCTCTACCTTTCGCCCTGCTGCCCCGACGAGCCTTGTCCTCGTTGCCTTGCTGCTGCCGGACCCCGAGTTCGCCTTCCACCCCGATGGCGCCCAAGGCCCCATGTCGCCATGGCCTCTGCTGATGTTGTGTTGTTGCTCAACACACGCCCTGCTTGCTGCTTCGACTCCATGCCCGAGCTCCGTTTTTCGTCATGGACGTGGGGTAGCTGCTGAACCTCGCCATGGTTCTGTCCAACACCGCAAGTCCGACGCCAGGAACACCTCAAGATCGACTACATGTAACAGCAAGTACCACTACGGCCGGAGACCTCGGACCCGTCAAGTACCCTTTGGATGCGCCAAGTTAAACGACGCCGCATAAGTTTCTTCTTGAACGTGTACGACTATACAGATTTGCCAAGTACCACGACATCCGGAGTCCCCCGGATACGCCAAGTTCCTCTACGACCCATGTACATCTATGCCGCATCGAACCCGAACCGTCCCAAACGCACGCTTCGAAAGTATAACCGCCGGAACGACTGCCCGTGGACCGAATGCATGTTTGTTGTATGAGATGAACCACATGTTTTCACCGTATGTGATTGACGTTGCACGTTCCTCCTCGTTTGCCATGCCTTTGACCCGTGGGAACCCGGTAACCGGGATCACCCCACCATCTCTAGCATGTTCCGCACATCCGCACACTTGCTTCTTTTGCACAGATATCTCAACGAGTTGTCGGAACCGGAACGTTGCCATGGCACCGTGTCTGTTATCGTCGTCGTGGCACCCTTTCATTTCGTCATGGTGACCAAATGCTTCATAACATGCTCAAGTCAATATTTTCATTAAATTGCATAAAACTTGCATATGTCATCCGCATCATGTTAACAACATTTAAAATTGTTGTTTGCTTTAAATTGCTATATGCATATGGGGATTTTCCGAAATTGTTGTTTGTTATTTCCGGCCTCATTTAAACTTGCCTAAATAGATAGTTTATTTATGCTTCACCCCTTGCCATGTTGAATAACATTTAATATTGTTGGGTACATAAACAAGAGCGAACTAAATAACTTGAATGTGGTGTTTCGTCAATATGTAACTCGTTGCATATTGAGCTCCACTTAATTTGTAGTATTGTTTGTGCACTTTGCCATGCCATGCCTCTTTAAACCGGACATGCATCATACTTGGTTACGCATCATGACATGTTTATGTGATGGTTGTTTACTATGTTGCTTGCTTCTTTCCGGGTTGCTTCTCTCGTTAGCTTCGGTTTCGTTCCGGAGTTGTGAGGATTCGTTCAACTACGTCCATTTGTCTTCTTTTTGGACTCGTTCTTCTTCCTTGCGGGATCTCAGGCAAGATGACCATACCCTTGAAATCACTTCTATCTTTGCTTGCTAGTTGTTCGCTCTATCGCTATGTTTGCGCTACCTATGACATGTTTATCATGCCTCCTATAATGCCATGTCAAGCCTCTAACCATCCTTTCCTAGCAAATCGTTGTTTGGCTAGGTTACCGCTTTTGCTCAGCCCTTCTTATAGCGTTGCTAGTTGCAAGTGAAGTTGAAGTTGGTTCCATGTTGGAACATGATGATTTTGGGATATCACAATATCTCTTATTTAATTTAATGCATCTATATCTATACCTACTATTAAACCAAGGTGATATTCTTAGTTTCGTCCCGCGGTAATTTTGTCTTCTATTTTCTCTCGATACGCAAGGTGGTACTTTTTCTCTTCCTTCTGTTTCTTTGTGCGCCGCGCAAGGCCACGCTGGACCATGTCGCTGCAATGGGCCTCGGCCCACGCTGCGTCCTGCACGCACACCCTTGCTTTCCTGTATTTTTGCCTTGGAGTCCGTCGTATCCCTTTAGCTGCTTCTAGGGTGCGTCTCTGCGTTTTGCCCTATGTTGGGTCGAGTTAGCCCATATATGTACATATTTTTTTCGCTGCGCTATATCCCCTGCTGGACCGAGCTAGACCGATATGCACTTTTTTTTCATGTCTGATTGGCAAAAAATTATTGGTCCTAGGGGTTTCGAACTCAGAACTTCACTTTGTGTCAAATAGGCTAGAGCCAACAGAGCCGCTTCTGATTGTGTGGAAAATTGAGGTTTGCCAGCCAATTAGTCCCACATCGCGTCTTTGCATCCAATTCAATCAGTTTATATACATTTGTGAGTTGTACGGTTGACGTGCAACCTTAAGAATCAACTAAGCAGGATGAGCTGTGGGTCCTGTATAACCTACAGAAACAAGGATTAAAAATCCAGATTTGGAATGGAATAATTAAAGAGATTACGAGCTGCTCATGGGATGCATGTAGCCATGGAATCCTGCCTAATGAGGAAATTATGAGCTGGACACAAAGGATATATCTATGCTTCAGATCTTTATGAGCTGGTTTGTAAAATGGTTAATGTCTATTTATAAAGATATATCTATCCGACTTATGCTTCAGATCTTTTGAACTTTCTAGCCTACCTCAAGGAACCTGTAATTTAAACTTGACATACACCAAAATGCAGGCAAAAAACATATTGTGAATAATAGAATTTTAGTTATCATTTTAGCTCTTAACGTGTTATCATTCATTGTAACTACATAATACACATAGAGGGAGAAAGAGGAAGGACGAGAAGGAGAATAAGCGGCGGCACGAGTGGGAAATAGAGCACGTGGACCAGTGTGTGGGGGGTTCTTGCAACATGCTTATTAGGTTACGGTCGTATGTTCTTATTTTTTCTCCCGTTGCAACGCACGGGCATGTTTGCTAGTACTAGGTAAAGGGTGGAAGGCTCGGCCTTATGCCTGGTTATTTTGTTCCACTCTTGCCGCCCTAGTTTCCGTCATACCGGTGTTATGTTCCTTGATTTTGCGTTCCTTACACGGTTGGGTGTTATGGGAACCCCTTGACAGTTTGCCTTGAATAAAACTCCTCCAGCAAGGCCCAACCTTAGTTTTACCATTTGCCTACCTAAGCCTTTTTCCCTTGGGTTCCGTGGACTCAAGGGTCATCTTTATTTTAAACCCCGGGGCCAGTGCTCCTCTGAGTGTTGGTCCAAACTAGAGACCCTTGCAGCGCCGCCTCGGGGAAAATTGAGGGTTGGTTTTAGTTGTACGGACTACTCATCCGGTGTGCCCTGAGAACGAGATATGTGCAGCTCCTACCGGGATGTGTCGGCACATTCGGGCAGCTTTGCTGGTCTTGTTTTACCATTGTCGAAATGTCTTGTAACCGAGATTCCGAGGCTGATCGGGTCTTCCCGGGAGAAGGAATATCCTTTGTTGACCGTGAGAGCTTGTGATGGGCTAAGTTGGGACACCCCTGCAGGGTATAAACTTTCGAGAGCCGTGCCCGCGGTTATGTGGCAGATGGGAATTTGTTAATGTCCGGTTGTAGAGAACTTGACACTTGACTTAATTAAAATACATCTACCGAGTGTGTAGCCGTGATGTTCTCTTTTCGGCGGAGTCCGGGAAGTGAACACGGTCTTGTATTATGCTTGAACGTAAGTAGCTTCAGGATCACTTCTTGATATTTTCTAGCTTCTCGACCGTGCGTTGCTTCTCTTCTCGCTCTTATTTGCGTATGTTAGCCATCATATATGCTTAGTGCTTGTTGCAGCTCCACCACATTACCCCTTTCCTACCCATAAGCTTAAATAGTCTTGATCTCGCGGGCGTGAGATTGCTGAGTCCTCGTGACTCACAGATTCTACCAAAACAGTTGCAGGTGCCGACGATACCAGTGCAGGTGACGCAACCGAGCTCAAGTGGGAGTTCGACGAGGACCTTGGTAGTTACTATGTTTCGTTTCCTGATGATCAGTAGTGGAGCCCAGTTGGGACGATCGGGGATCTATCATTTGGGGTTATCTTCTTTTCATTTGGATTTGACCGTAGTCGGTCTATGTGTGTATTTTGAATGATGTATGAATTTATTAATGTATTGTGTGAAGTGGCGATTATAAGCCAACTCTCTTTATCCCATTCTTGTTCATTACATGGGATTGTGTGAAGATGACCCTTCTTGCGACAAAACCTACAATGCGGTTATGCCTCTAAGTCGTGCCTCGACACGTGAGAGATATAGCTGCATCGTGGGCATTACATCACTGCCACGTCTACATCAAGATGCGGTGGTATTTGAATAAATTGTAATGCGGTTGTACTTCAGCTCGCTGAGCTTGGAAACACTCGTGTTGGTTTGTTCCAACACTTTGCTTTTTGTGTTGGTTTGTTCCAACACTTTGCTTTTTATTTGCTTTCATTTTTATTTTTATTTTCTTTTGTTTTTATTTTTTCCGTGATGGTAAAGGACGAAGGAGTGGTGGTGATGAAGGTGACCACATGGCGCGGCAACGCGCATGACTGTGCCCCAACAATGGTGGATCCTTCAACGACCTTCATTTAAGGTTGCAATGGATGGAGATGAGGCTTGGTGTCGGTGTCAAAACCGCGGACTTGAGTGGGGGGGGCGGTGTGAGATCAGATCGATGGGTAACAAAAGACAGAGGACACCAAGCTTTTACCAAGGTTCGGGCCCTCTTTAAGGTGGTAAAACCCTACATCCTGCTCTTGCTTATATTATGGGTGTATCGAGGTACATAGTTGATCTACCCCGAGATCGTGAGTTATGGTCTAAACCCTAGGAGTATGATGATGATGATGATAAAAGAATGATCTCTACGGACTAAACCCTCTGGCTTATATAGGCACCAGGGGTATCTAGGGTTACACATGGTCAGATGCCATCTAAGGATTACATGCCGAGTCTAACAGGTATACTTGAAGTACACTCCAAGTCTTCAGTCGGGGCAGATTAAAGGCCTCCGAAGTCTCCTCCTTGATGGGCTGGCGGTTCAGCCCATGTACTAGTCCGGCTAGGCTGGGACCCCCTAGTCTAGGACACCGTCAATCCCCCCCCCCCCTCCCCACAATGCCTCTTGATGTTACGTGGATGAAGGCTCCAATGCGGGAGAAATCAATATGACGGTGATGAGGATTATTGTCGGAGGCTAAGGTTGGACATGTATAAATAGCAGGCCTCCACTAGTCTCCTCCATGGATGCAACTTCTTTATTTTCACCCAAGAGCTCTACATGAGCCTAAACATCGCCCAATACCTTGATGTGCAGGAATGTTGTAGGAACAAATGGGGCAAAATCGGTGAAGAATCACGGAAGTTAAGGCAATTCTTGTTGCCCATAACAGCTCAAGCGAATGCCGGTGCTATTGTGCGCTGTCTTTCGCTCTTGAGGCTGAGCATGGAGTTTGTAATTCTGTCGCCATTTCCTCGTACAAACTTTGATTTGTGTGTTTTGGGCTTGTTGGATATGTATCGAGAAGCCCAATAACCTCCTAATGTTGGATCTTCAATTTGTGTTTGTGGGAAGATCTCTTTTTCACAGACTCCACGGAAGGCCTTTATTTGGTCCTTGTAATTCCTCCGTATTGATCCCAACCTTGGTCCTTTTATCATGCTTAGTCCATGGGAGTTCCAAATCATCTACAAACACAACAAATACAGAAAACTAATAAAAAATAAAGACTATGCAATGCTCACAATAAAATGAGTGCAAACTGAAAATCATGCATAATGGACATGAAAGTGGCTCAATGGAACATGATATAATGAGTTTCTATGCAGCAAATGAGCTCTAAAATGGGTCAAAAATTACACCATCATTGATGCATTTTAAGGCACTGAGGAAGAGAACTCGGCTTTTTGGCAAAGTGTTCAGGGTAGGTTTCATGAGCAAAAAGCACTACGACTCCGCCCCTACAAGAATGAAGTCATCCATGACGGCAATCCGAAGTCACTAGGCCATCAATGGTACACCATTTAATTGGAGGTCAACAAGTATGCCGACACATATAAACAAGTGCAAAAGCGTGGCCAGGTGAAGGTGCGGACCTGGATCACGGCTAGCAGGTACAAATGCTTTGCGTAAAAGGAGGATGAAAAGGAGGCTAAAAATTGAGTTATTTGGCATGATTAGACAGATTGGGGGCTTATGGGATCGATGGATCATGGATGTGAAAAACGTGTAGAACATCCCATGCATTCTGGTTTAATTGCATTTGTTTACAACTATTTAAATGTATGGTTGAATTATTATTGATCTCGACAATTTTGTTGTAGAAATGATGTTGGACAAGGGGCGAACACTTGGCGACTTCGGTTGGATGCCCTCCGCTCGGTCGGTTGTCTGTGGACACGTCGGATGTATCCTTAGACATTTGATGATGTTCAATAGGTGACTCGCGTTGGAGTTGCCCTTATAGATTTTGGGGGAAGGGCTAGAAGTAGCTTAACTCCTCAAACTGATTTTTTATGGAGTTATAAGCCTTGTTGGAGTGGACAGAAATGCTCTAATCCTACAGTACTTCTCGATCGCCAATACGCTCTTGAGCTCACATGACCAACAACCTGAAGAGGTTGTCACGTTGATTTCATCTTAACCTCAGGAAATTAAAATTCTTCCACGAAGGAATCACTATCTGATACTACATCCAAGGTCACAGATCGTCAAAGTCGGGGACAGCGTCTGGTCATGAATTAGCATGTGCAACTAAGGCCGTGTTCGGCAGCCCTCCGCTCCGCGGCTCTGCTCCTGGAGCGGAGCGGCGTGCAGTGCATTTTTCTGAAGTTGCAAAACTGGCGCTCCGTCCGCTCCAGTATTATACGGAGCTGGAGAGCTGCCGAATAGGGCCTAGCCTAAGTACATGATAATTATTACACAATCTAATCAACAAACAGTAATGTGAAAAGTGAAAGACCAGAATCGAATTGTTCTCTAGGGACTAATGGAAGACCAGAGTGCAGCAACTAGGAAAAAATGCCCCATGCGCTCTCCCGAAGAAGTCCTGGCGCCTGCTTACCTAGTCGTGACAGGGAGGACAGTCGAATGACCTGAGCCGACAGAAGAGAATTCTTGGAGACATTGTTGCGCAACAGGTGTAATTTAGGTGGTTTACCTTTTTCTTGTATCCAAATACAGAACACCAACTTCTTCAAGATCAGCCTGATAGAGGCCATGGGTCCAGAATATAAGCTCTTTTATGAACAAGATCAGGCTAGGAGCCTAGGAGGATGGTATCTTACTGAAGGGAGTTGCTGGCTGACACGAACCAAATGGAGCTGCTGGTTCGTTGCAGAGCCAAATGGAGCGGTTTGGCTTCGTGAACCAACTCCACTCTGCGCTACTTAAGCAAATCACACGGCAAATGCCCGTCACCTCACAACCGAGCCAAGATGCAACCACAAGGTCGCGCCGACATGCTCACCCGAGCCTGCATTGCTCTCACGCTCCTACTAACCACGGTAAACACCGCGTCGGGCCACCGTCCCCCGCCCCCTACCCATGGCTCCGGCCAGACCATAACGCTCTACACCATCGGAGCCGCACCACCAAATGCCGGCGGCACCCCTTCCTCGAAACACCCCGCCTTCACCAGCCAAGGCCCAATCGGCCACCCCGGCAGCTGGTTGCGCGCCTTAACGCGGCCTGGAGCGCTTCGGCCTGGCACGGTGACCGTCGTCGACGAGCAGTTCCACGGCAAGAGAGAGTTTGGGCTGCCCTTGGCTGGGAAGCTACAGGGCGTTCTTGTCACCAGCTTGGATGATAACAGCAGCCGTATGGTTGCAGTGAAGGCCCTGTTCACCAGCGATGGCGCAGAAGACAGCATCAGGTTCTTCGGAGTCCATCAAGACGGACAGGAGGAGTCTCATGTCGCGGTGGTCGGAGGGACAGGGAGGTACGGCAGCGCTACCGGTTTCGCTGTTATCAGAGCAGCGGATGTACCTGAAACAAGCAGAAATGTCAGCTTCAGCAGGATTCTCAGTTTCAGTGTGCACCTCAAGTGAAGGCTGTGAAGTCTCACATACCATTCTGCAAATCAACTTCTCTGCAAGAAGATTCAGAGTTTTCAACAAGTGAAACTAGATTGACAGTTCAACACACACCGAAGGAACGAGACTTAACTGAACAGGATATATATGCAATCTCATCCCATTACATTTCACTTATATCAAGTATTCATTTTACAGTTAGGAGTTAACTGGAAATCCAAAACTGAACCCAATAGCTCCTGAAATACAACCTCTTCACCTATCTTTCACTTCACTTCTATAGTTCCACATGTGGACAAAAAACCATTGGTTACTTCTGTCCAGTCTCACCAAGACGAAAACAAATTTAAATGATTCTACAAGGTCGTTATACAAACACAGAATTGTACTGAATGGATCCAGTTGGTCAAGCACGTTTGCCTATATTCGCAGCATTCAGAGCCAAATAGATTCATCTCAGTGTTGCCTTGATTACTCATCCAAGATCCTTTTGCGGAAATCTGTCACCATCAAGGGAAGGCCTTCCTTCAGAGATACCTTTGGCTCCCAACCTAGCAGTTGCTTGGCCTTGGTAATATCGGGCTTTCTCATATGAGGATCATCAGCTGTGTTGGGCTTGAATTCAATTGTCGACATTGGGTCAATTGTTTCCTTCACAACCTGGAAAAAGGCAGGATATTCATTTACTACGAACCATTTTAGATTTAAAAAAAGTACCTAAAAACACTCTCTTGTACAGACCTCTGCAAGTTCCAACATGGTGAACTCTCCTGGGTTTCCCAGATTGAAAGGGCCAATATGTTCACTCTCCATCAGAGCCATCAATCCAGCAACCTAAAAGACATGGATGGAAATATCATGACAAACTTAGACTTGATAAGAGAAATCAAAAGGTCTGTGTAGCCATTGATCTGCATTCATCTAATAAAGATAAGCAAGCAGGTGATATGATTAAAAAACATTTGATATTTGTATGCAAAGGGGAAAAGTAGATGCAACAGACAAAAATACTGAAGCTATTTTTTTTCCTGCGAACAAACCTATCAACAGCTAATTTCCTTGGCCTCAGTTTATGTTAGTTATTTGAAAGTGTTTCTGTGAAGGTGTGGGACTGAATACTATTGGTCAAACAAAAAGCACAAGAAGTTTCTACGGACAAAACATTTTGTTTCATCCAAGTTCATCGAGTATACAGCTAAACTACAAAAGAAAATGTTACTCTGAGAAATTATAACATGGAAAGAGAAAAAGAATTGCAATTAACGAGTATATATGAACACATGAGACATCAATGCACAACAAGAATATTGCACAGTGCTTACCAGATCAGAAACATACTGAAAACTTCGAGTTTGTTTTCCATCACCATATACTGTCATTGGATGTTTGCGCAGTGCCTGCAAGGATACCCATGAGACATATAGGTTAGGGCTTCAGCAAATGGTGCAGCTAAAAACTAGTAATACATGATATGTGGCTAACAGACCTGTGCAACAAAATTGCTAACCACGCGGCCATCATCCAGGCACATACGAGGGCCATATGTATTGAAAATACGAGCAATTCGTACCTGCATTTATGCCAGTTAGCAAAGTTTGTAGAGATTTGGCTACAATTAAGACAGTGTGGTCACATGCGTCGTGCCAAGATACTAAAACATAGAGCATGTTAATGTAAACGGCATTTAAATCATTTATTGTCTCATGAATAATTATAGGATTTAAACAAAATTTAATGAATGAGTTGCACAGACCTAGATATTTTCACTTCTTAATAACTGAAATGGGATACATCAATTATGGTAACTAAAGATGATTGGATAATGCTTTCACTTTTTCACGCTTTGCCAGCTAAGTGAATGCAAAGGAAAATCTTACAGGATCTAAGAACTTACAAAATACTACCTGCGATCCATTATAAGTGTCGCAGTTTTGAACTAACCCCGGTTCAAAACTGCAACACTTATTTTGGATCGAGGGACTAGTATTTTCCTACTTATAACATAAACCCGGTCAAAGAGACAGAGTGGATATAACTAGATAATTACCGCAACACCACCACCACGATGGTAGTCCATAGTCAAAGTCTCTGCTGTTCTTTTGCCCTCGTCATAACAACTCCTAACACCTGAAAAAGGCAAGGGTTTAATCCTCTGGAAGTAATATGAGGTGCTGAGCAGTCAGCACAATGAAGTGGTATAAACTAATAATGCAGTACCTATAGGATTAACATGCCCCCAGTAAGTCTCCTTCTGCGGATGCTCAAGTGGGTCACCATAAACTTCACTTGTGCTAGTTAACAAGAACCTTGCACCGATTCGCTTTGCCAGACCCAACATATTCAAGGTTCCCATGACATTTGTCTTGTGCTAATTGTTAAGAGGGCAAATTATACTGTATATCACTGAAGCACAATAAGAGTAATCTCAAATGATAGTGAAATAAAACTAGTTACAAAATAAGAGAACTCTCATATGTGATCGTCTAAGGCAGTGTCAAATCTGAGAAAACAGTTATGTGCATCATAATAGACAATTATTTGTTCGAGATCCCCATATTGCAAATGTAGGTTTTCTATGCAAAAAGTGGTAAATTAATGAAACAGAACGCTCCTAAATCCAAGCAAAACAGCCAAACAACCACCGCGTGCGCTTGATCCGGGCCACAACCATCACTATTGTGCCCGATCTGCATCCAGCATACCTCCGACCAACCGCACAAAAAGAAGATCGAAATCAAGTCGCTTTCAATGTGAGCAAATCAAACAGTATGTATAGATCCAGGCGTCGAGAAGGATATGATCGTCTTGATGGGGTTGTACTTGTAGTGCACGGGCGATGCGGGGCACGCGAGGTGGTAGATCCGGTCGACCTCGAGAAGGATGGGCTCGACGACGTCGTGGCGGAGCAGCTCGAACCTGGGGTTCCGCAGGTGGTGCGCGACGTTCTCCTTCCTCCCGGTGAAGAAGTTGTCCACCACGATCACGCTGTCCCCCTGCTCCAGCAGCCTGTCGACGAGGTGGCTGCCCACGAAGCCCGCCCCGCCGGTGACGACGACGCGGCGAGGCGGCGGGCGGAAGCCCGCGGGGACGCCGCGGGGGTCGGACGAGTGGGCGGCGAAGTTGAAGATGGGGCTGCGCTCGGTGGGGTTGGAGGCTGACAGGGAGAAGAGGTAGGGGCGGAGGAGGAAGAAGGAGGTGGCGATGAGCGCGCCGAGGAGGACGAAGAGAAGGCGCTGCTCGCGGAGGAGGTAGCCGACCCAGGTGCGCGGCCCGGGGCGCGCGGGCTTGGAGATCTTGGACGCCGGCGCGTGCGCCGGCGACGGGGCGTGGGTGGGGGACTTGTGGAGCTGCTTCATGGCGGGAGAGCGGCGGGGAGGAGCCGGTGTTTGGTGCGGTGGGTTGCTGGTGGGGGGAGGCCAAGAAAACGAGCTCAAGTGTGCGAGGAGGGTTCACCATTTGTTGCGAATTGGTCCTCCGATTTTTCCATTTTCCTGTTAAAAAGTGGGAACAACTTTGTTTTGCACCCCCTGAAACTTTATGAAAGGTTGTGTGTGATACACTCGACGACAAAACCACCGGTTGCTCCACAAACATATAAAAGCATCCACGTGGTCGAAATGTTGAGCAGACGCTAAAGATGAGAGAAATTGTCGAATATCAATACAAAGATGTGAGTGTAGACGTTAAAATCAAAAGACTTGGCGCATGTGCCAAGCTTACCAATCAATGTTAAGCTAAATCAAATAACTTGTAGTCTGTTTATTTGTATCAAATTTCCATTCAATAATAAAAATGAAAGTCCTTAGTGTCTATACATAATGCCTAGTGATATGATTATAAAAAGAGTTTGGAGAGGCAAACAAAGAAAGTTGATGTGTCCATATTAGTGCTTGATAAGGATGTGATAAGGATGTGTTTAGATGAGGAAGTTTGTATCGGAAGTTTGGATATTTAGTTCAAATTTGCATTCGGTGCCAAACTTTCCAAACATATGTCCATGAGATAAGTTTTAAAGTGCTTTGGATGTTGCCTTAATGTGGTCTTGGAGACTAGTTTCTAATGATTTGGTTTTAGCTGGCGTGGTCTATGGGGTACCAATAAAATATACGTCACAGTGGTGTCAATATCCATTTAATTTGCCTCCTTTTTATTGTGTTTTTTGTTATTCGCCAACTTTCCTCTCATTTAAATTTTTTTTAGAGAAAAGGCGTCGGCCGAGCCTGAGAAGAGCTCGAACCTAGCCCGACTTTGAATTAACAAAGCCATCAATCGGCCAGGATTACATGGAAGCAACATACACAAAGGGAGAAATCGGAAAAAGGGATACAAGGTGCAAAGAAGAACATCTCTAAGGCAACAACTAGTGGGCAAGAACACACCACGCCGTTGCCAACGACCGCCGCTACACCTACACCAGCTAACCTACTAAGGCCATGGGAGGCGGGCACCATCGTGTGAGTATTGTGATTGTTGACTGCCACCGAAGGGCCAACAAGGCAACAAAGATTTGTCTCTGCCGCCGCAAAGGGCCACTACCCTTTCACCCAGGCTTGATGGGTGTCGCACTGGCGACCAGCAGAGTGGTTCCCCAAGAACCCAAACAACGCCTTCAGGAAGGATTACGCCACCATGATGCCGTTGTCACCTGGAATAAGGGGGTCTGAGGCTTTTACGTGAGCTCCAGGGAGGGTGGGAGGAAGGGGATCCTCGCCGAAGCCTTCAACAAGGGAACAACATCGAAAGGTGTCGCCTTCGATGTGGCCGCTGCGCCGGCCAAGGGATTTCCTCGGGTCCACCTCGAGCCACCAGATCCGAAGCACCGGCACCCGAGGACGGCGGTCGGAGCCACCAGGGGCCAGATCCGCAGTAGATCGGAGTAGATCGGGGTCGAGGACGAGCTTCTCCATGGCAATCCAGCAACCAGCGGGGGGCCGCCGACGCCCACCGCCTCCTCATCGCCCACACGGCCGGGGAAGAGGCCCACCTGCACCCGCCGGCGCTACCCGCCACACAGGCCGCGCAGCGCGCCACCACCCAGGGCTGCCGCCCTAGAAACTGAGGGACTCCACCCACGATGGAGCCGCCCGGATCCCCGCCGCCACCTTCACCGGTGCCACGTGGCCGCGCCGGTGAGCACCTCTGGCAGCGGCGGAGAGGGGAGAGACGAGGAGGAAACGGGCGGGGAGGCTAGGGTTCGCCCCCCGAGTCACCTCAGAGGAGGCGGCGCGAGGGGCTATATTGTTTTCTATGCTTTGGGCCTTTCCTCTCATTTAATAGCCATCAACAACATTGCTCCCAACTTTCTTAGAGTGTAGGCGTTTTGCTCTTTTAGGTGTTTAAATGAATGCTGATGTTAAGTGGACCAACTGCGAGAAATATATACAGGGTGCCAAATGGACCGAATCAAAGAAATACTTACATTTCTTACTTTAATAGACCAAGTGCACCAAACCTGAGAGTATGAGCAATCGCGTATGAATATCCAAGTCCGAGCCCGAGCTCGTCTAATCTTGGTGAACAGTAAAAAAATACTATAAAAACTAAAAACAATCTGAAAAAAATGAATGGAAGATGTTCGAGTGCGTGATGTCCATGCCAAATTTTGTGGTATTTGGACATTTGAGTAGCTATTAGCAAAAACAAAAATAAATTGGGTTCAAACAGTAAACTTTCTCACATACCTCAAGTTTTTTTTCAAGAGCTACTCAGGTGTTCAAACGCCACCAAATTTGGCACATCACGCACTCAAACATCTTTTCTAGTATTTTTTATTTATTTTACTATTCGCCTGGGGAAGCAGATGAACTCGGGAGCCATTTCGTCACGCCCCAACCACGTACACCTTTTTTGAGAGGCGATTTGGGTTCATTAGCTTACTTTCCTTTAGACCAGGTAACATTGAGGAGAATGAAATGCAGTGATCATCCTCCTCTCATCCGAGATGGAGGAGGCCTCACTATGTCCACCTTTCATCTTCACTGTAGTGCCCCTTAAACCATAGTTGGTGCCATCATAGAAGAAGATGGCGCCGTTGAGAGATGTACATTTGCACAAAATCAATAAATATGTATGACTGACCACATATTTGTATCGATTTTACAGGCTAAACATGTAAAATGTGGTCACACCATTGAAACAATCGTATTACATGGTTTGAAGCTCCAAAAACACGTTCAAGGTTTTCTTGCTTCCATGTGATTAAGTCAATATTGAGAACGAAACAAACTACCATAAATAGAGAAGTATATGCATGTGAAACATTAGTTTGGCCACTACGAAATAATTGCTAGAGTAGATCTTTGTGAAGCGCAATACCGACACTTCACATCTATGCAATGCAAGCACCCGCGGCAAGTCTTAAGACTTGAACTCAGTTGGACATGTTCAACCATCAAAAAACTAATCAACTAAACTACACCTTATTCGCCGCTATAAGTAGGTTTTGGATACAACCCAAGCATACTCACATCGTTTATAGGTACATGACCTAAAAATATTGTTGCATGTGATTTGGTCAAGTGACATGTTCTTTGTTCTCCGGTGAACAGATGCAAGTAAGCATGTGTAGTCAAAATGTAGCAATTTGTTGAGAAACAACATGTGGTCGTATAGTTAGGAGGGTGGTTATACCCAAACCCATTGGAGATTAAAACCCAGGTTTGACGCATGTGTGTCTCCTAAAGCGAAATATTATTTTAGTAGGAGGTGACGTCCTCGTCGATAGTAAGACACCTATGATGACTTCGTCAATCTCAAGACCCGCCAGATCAATCTCTCAAAGGTACTTATAATGGTTTACATCCAATATATGTATTCATTTGATGTGGGGTTGAATTTTTTCAAAATAGTTTAAATATTCTAGCTTTTTGTCGCCAATGAATCGATGAGCTAGCGGTCCAACCAGTAAAAAGTTGAACCGAAAGCCTCACTGTTCAATTGCCAGTTCAGTTTTCTTAAAATGCATAGGACCGATCAAACTACATCGGCGATACCGGCGTGGCAGGTCGCTCTGATAACCTGAAGTGACAATAGAGCATGCATCAAGGGAAGAACAACATAATCACCGGTGCATGTCAAGCCTACATGTTCCCGACGCGACAAAGCTATCACTAGTGCATGTCATAAATGGAAAATGTTGGGCATAACCATGTGACTATACTCACATATGATTTTTATAATAAAAATATAAATATATTTCCTAATTTTCTTGGGAAATTTAGAAGAAAATAAATGTTTTCCTTATTTCAATGTCGTTTCTAACCTTTCAAAAGTAAATAGATAAAATTAAATAACTTTGAAATTAAAACTTTTGGAGAAAATAGTGTTCATATACATAGTAGACCTAAAAATGTTTTTAATAAAATATTGTTTTGTAAAAATAAATACTTTTACTGCAAAACTGTATTATAGGGTTTTGAAAATAAAATGGTTTAAAAGCTGTTTGGTCAAAATAATTTACTACAAAAATATTTTTTGGCTCTACCCACATGACATGATCATTTGTAAGAGTTTGGCACGAAGGATTGAAAGAGGATAGGATATGATTTTCAATGATTTAAATCTGATAGAAACACCAAATATAACAATTAAAATGAACATTTAAAGGAAATATCATTCCAAGATTGTTTTCCTTCCTTTTCATTTTCCAAATAATGGCATTTATTATTCTTACTAAATTCATGCAAACCAAAGGATGTGAAGGCGTACTGGTACTTCGCTGATGTGGTGCTTTGTAGCCACCAAGACTACCGTACGGGCCCCTTCGAGGTGGTCTTTGCTAGTTGCGACGAGGACGAAGGGGAGCTGGAGGATGTCAACTGGGTGAGTGTATTCTCATCAAAGACCCATACCTTGGGGAACGAATGGCTGGTGTTCGAGCAAGCACCACCTGTTCTTATGAAAGTGGTACTTTCATGTAAGAGGTCATAGATTGAAGAATTTAGTCACAGAGCAAATGAAAAGGAGAGGACTGTGTACATGGCTAGGGTAGGTCCAACCCATTTTTGGGCCGAGGAGATTTAATCTATTATTTTTTATAGTGAACTCTTATAGTTATTTAAACTAATTGTATCATATTACAGTTTTTGTGAGTATAATTTTCTATTACTTAGCTATCATATTATCCACACAACAATATTGCTAAATACTCCCTCTCTAACTTAATATAAGATGTTTTATGAAACTGTCATAGTGTTGAAAAACATCTTATATTAAGTTACTGAGGGAGTAATAGTTATAATATTCTATGTTATAGAATTCCATTGTATATTAGTGGAAATTTTCTTCTACCAAATATAAAAAATATGATGTAACAAAAATATCTTTTTATTCAAAAATATTCTTGAATTAATTTTTAAACACCGTAAATTATATAGTGTATACACATATATTGGTAGGCCTATACGCGTGTTCTCATATTTTAAAATATTATTAAATATCACGACCGAGATTTCTGAATCATATACATTTAAAAAAAATCTTAATAGTGGTTTCTAGTGTATATTAAGTAAGCATATTCAAAGACAAAAGTATAGTGCATGGCAAATGTGAATTGTAAATTGGCTTCAGGAATAAGTTGAAAACGTGTGCCCTCTTTGTGCCTGTATTTAAATCAACAACATTACTGTATTCATCAAGAACATAAAATTTTCTCCGTTGTACTTTTGCATATAATTTGATTATCTGTTATGTTCGTCTAGAATTCACTTGGTTTTTTTTGGGTGCATATGAGCTCCTGCCACTTTCTCAAATAAAAAACTATGTATTAGTTTGAACACATAAATCTGGGTCGTCCAACAAAGCACCAATGTAGTTAACATTTGGGACGTCTGGGACCACTTTCATAAATTTCACTATGGCATCTAGGACGTCCATCACACACACAGAGACTAGCAATGTAAGTAAACTCAACTTCACCAACCTGATTGTTTTCTCTCATGTGGTATGAACTATTAGTATGTCATGTGAACTGTTGGGAAACATAGCATGCAAGTTCAAAAAAATTCCTACGTTCACGCAAGATCTATCTAGGAGATGCATAGCAACGAGAGGGGGAGAGCGTGTCTACGTACCCTCGTAGACTGAAAGCGGAAGCGTTTGACAATGTGGTTGATGTAGTCGAACTTCTTCTCGTTCCAACCGATCAAGTACCGAACGTACGGCACCTTCGAGTTCTGCACACATTCAGCTCAATGACGTCCCTCGAACTCTTGATCCAGTAAAGTGTCGAGGAAGTAGATGAGTCCCGTCAGCACGACGGCGTGGTGACGGTGATGGTGAAGTGATCCGCGCAGGACTTCACCTAAGCACCGCGAGAATATGACCGAGGGTGTAATCTGTGGAGGGGGCCGCCGCACACGGCTAACAGATGTTGTTGTGTGTTCTAGGCGCCCCCTCCCCATGTATATATAGGTGGGAGAGGGAGGGGAGCAGCAGGGGAGCGCCCCAAGTAGTAGGAATCCAACTTGGGCGCCTCCCCAATTCGGCCTCCCCCCTTCCATAAGTTCCGAAGGGGGTAGGAAGGAGGAGGGAGGAGGGAAGGAAGGGGGAGGCCGAATCCTTCCCCTTACTTCTCTCTTTCCCTCTTTCCTTCTCCTCTGGTTCGGCCTATATGGGGGGCTGCTGGCTGCTGCGTTTCCCCTCTTGGCCCATATCTTTTTGCCGGGCGTGCCCGGAACCCCTTCCGGTGACCCGATATGTACCCGGTACCCTCCCGAACACTTCCGGTGTCCGAATACTATCGTCCTATATATCAATCTTCACCTATCGACCATTTCGAGACTCCTCGTCATGTGCGTGATCTCAACCAGGACTCCGAACAACATTCGGTCACCAAATCACATAACTCATATAATACTAAATCGTTATTGAATGTTAAGCGTGCGGACCCTACGGGTTCAAGAACTATGTAGACATGACCGAGACACCTCTCCGGTCAATAACCAACAGCGGAACCTGGATGCTCATATTGGCTCCTACATATTCTATGAAGATCTTTATCGGTCGAACTGTAATGACAACATATGTTATTCCCTTTGTCATCGGTATGTTACTTGCCCGAGATTCGATCGTCTGTATCTTCATACCTAGTTCAATATCGTTACCGGCAAGTCTCTTTACTCGTTCCGTAATGCCGCAACTAACTCATTAGTCACATTGCTTGCAAGGCTTATAGTGATGTGCATTACCGAGAGGGCGCAGAGATACCTCTCCTATATACGGAGTGACAAATACTAATCTTGATCTATACCAACCGAACAAACACCTTCGAAGACACCTGTAGAGCATCTTGATAATCACCCAGTTACGTTGTGACGTTTGATAGCACACAAGGTATCCCTCCGATATCCGGAGTTGCATAATCTCATAGTCGAAGGAATATGTATTTGACATGAAGAAAGCAATAGCAATAAAACTGAACAATCGTAATGCTAAGCTAACGAATGGGTCTTGTCCATCACATCATTCTCCTAATGATGTGATCCCGTTATCAAATGACAACTCATGTACATGGTCAGGAAACCTTAACCATCTTTGATCAACGAGCTAGTCAAGTAAAGGCTCACTAGGGACAAAGTGTTTGTCTATGTATTCACACATGTATTTAGGTTTCAGATCAATACAATTCTAGCATGAATAATAAACATTTATCATGAATAAGGAAATATAAAATAACAAAATTTTTATTGCCTCTAGGGCATATTTCCTTCAGTCTCCCACTTGCACTAGAGTCAATAATCTAGTTCACATCGCCATGTGATTTAACACCAATAGTTCACATCTTTATGTGATTAACACCCATAGTTCACATCGCCATGTGACCAACACCCAAAGGGTTTAATAGAGTCAATAGTCTAGTTCACATCGCTATGTTATTAACACCCAAATATTACTAAGGTGTGATCATGTTTTGCTTGTGAGAGAAGTTTAGTCAACGGGTCTGCCACATTCAGATCTGTATGTATTTTGCAATTTTCTATGTCTACAATGCTCTGCATGGAGCTACTCTAGCTAATTTCTCCCACTTTCAATCTTTATCCAGATTGAGACTCAGAGTCATCTGGATCAGTGTCAAAGCTTGCATCGGCGTAACCCTTTACGACGAACTCTTTGTCATCTCCATAACCGAGAAACATTTCCTTTGCCCTCTTTAAGGTAACTAAGGATAATTTTGACCGCTGTCCAGTGGTCTACTCCTGGATCACTATTGTACCCCCTTTCCAAACTCATGGCAAGTTACACAATAGGTCTGGTATACAGCATGGCATACTTTATATTCCCTATGGCTGAGGCATAGGGAATGACTTTCATTCTCTCTCTATCTTCTGTCGTGGTCGGGTTTTTGAGTCTTACTCAACTTCATACCTTACAACTCAGGCAAGAACTCCTTCTTTGACTGATCCATTTTGAAATCCTTCAAAATCTTATGAAGGTATGTACTCATCGAAAGTCTTATCAAGCGTCTTGACCTATCTCTATAAATCTTGATGCCCAATATGTAAGCAGCTTCACTGAGGTCTTTCTTTGAAAAACTCCTTTCAAACACTCCTTTATGCTTTCCAGAAAATTCTACATCATTTCCAATCAACAATATGTCATTCACATATACTTACCAAAAAGGCTGTAGTGCTCCCACTCACTTTCTTGTAAATACAGGCTTCATCGAAAGTCTGTATAAAACTATATGTTTTGATCAACTCATCAAAGCATATATTCCAACTCTAAGATGCTTGCACCAGTCCATAGATGGATCGCTGGAGCTTGCACATTTTGTTAGCATCTTTAGGATTGACAAACCTTCTAGTTGCATCATATACAACTCTTCTTTAATAACTCCATTAAGGAATGCAGTTTTGATATTCATTTGCCATATTTCATAAAATGAGGCAATTGCTAACATGATTCGGACAGACTTAAGCATCGATACGAGTGAGAAAATCTCATCGTAGTCAACACCTTGAACTTGTCGAAAACCTTTTGCGACAATTCGAGCTTTGTAGATAGTAACACTACCATCGGCGTCCGTCTTCCTCTTGAAGATCAATTTATTCTCAATGGTTTGCTGATCATCGGGCAAGTCCACCAAAGTCCACACTTTGTTCTCATACATGGATCCTATCTCAGATTTCATGGCCTCAAGCCATCTGTCGGAATATGGGCTCATCATAGCTTCTTCATAGTTCGTAGGTTTGCCGTGGTCTAATAACATGACTTCCAGGATAGGATTACCGTACCACTCTGGTGCGGAACGTGCTGTGTTCGACCTACAAGGTCCAGTAGTAACTTGATCCGAAGTTTCATGATCATCATCATTAGCTTCCTCTCTAGTTGGTGTAGGCATCACGAGAACGGATTTCATTGATGTGCTACTTTCCAATTCGAGAGAAGGTACAATTACCTCATCAAGTTCTACTTTCCTCCCACTCACTTCTTTCGAGAGAAACTCCTTCTCTAGAAAGGTTCCATTCTCGGCAACATAGATTTTGCCTTCGGATCTGTGGTTGAAGGTGTACCCAATTGTTTCCTTAGGGTATCCTATGAAGATGCAGTTCTCCAATTTGGGTTCGAGCTTATTAGGCTGAAGCCTTTTGACATTAGTGCCGCAACCCCAAACTTTAAGAAACGACAGCTTAGGTTTCTTGCCAAACCACAGTTCGTACGGTGTCGTCTCAACGGATTTAGACGGTGCCCTATTTAACATGAATGCAGCTATCCCTAATGCATAACCCCAAAACGATAGTGGTAAATCGGTAAGAGATATCATAGATCGCACCATATCTAATAAAGTGCGGTTACGACATCCGGACATACCATTACGTTGTGGTGTTCCAGGTGGCGTGAGTTGTGAAACTATTCCACATTGTTCTAAATGAAGGCCAAACTCGTAACTCAAATATTCACCTCCGCGATCAGATCATAGAAACTTTATTTTCTTGTTACGATGATTCTCCACTTCACTCTGAAATTCCTTGAACTTTTCAACTGTTTTAGACTTGTGTTTTATTAATTAGATATACCCATATCTGCTCAAATCATCTATGAAGGTCAGAAAATAATGATACCAGCCGCGTGCCTCAACACTCATTGGACCGCATACATCGGTATGTATTATTTCCAATAAGTCATTAGCTCGCTCCATTGTTCCGGAGAACGGAGTTTTAGTCATCTTGCCCATGAGGCATGGTTCGCAAGTATCAAGTGATTCCAAAAGTCCATCTGCATGGAGTTTCTTCATGCGCTTTATACCAATATGACCTAAACGGCAATGCCACAAGTATGTTGCACTATAATTATCAACTTTGCATCTTTTGGCATCAATATTATGAATATGTGTATCACTACGATCAAGATTCAGTAAACCATTCACCTTGGGTGTATGACCATAGAAGGTTTTATTCATGTAAACAGAACAACAATTATTCTCTGACTTAAATGAATAAACGTATTGCAATAAACATGATCTAATAATATTCATGCTCAACGCAAACACCAAATAACATTTATTTAGGTTCAACACTAATCCCGAAGGGAGAGAGTGTGTGCGATGGTGATCATATGAACCTTGGAATCATTTCCAACACACATCGTCACCTCACTTTTAACTAGTCTCTGTTCATTTTGCAACTCCTGTTTCGAGTTACTAATCTTAGCAACTGAACCGGTATCAAATACCCTCGGGTTACTATGAACACTAGTAAAGTACACATCAATAACATGTATATCAAATGTACCTTTGTTCACTTTGCCATCCTTCTTATCCGCCAAGTATTTGGGGTAGTTCCGCTTCAAGTGACCATTCTTTTTGTAGTAGAAGCACTCAGTTTCAGGCTTAGGTCTAGCTTTGGGCTTCTTCACGGGAGTGACAATTTGCTTGTCATTCTTCTTGAAGTTCCCTTTCTTTTCCTTTGTCTTTTTTCTTGAAAATAGTGGTCTTGTTAACCATCAACACTTGATGCTCTTTCCTGATTTCTACCTTCGCCAATTTCAGCATCGCGAAGAGCTCGGGAATCTTTTCTGTTATCCCTTGCACATTATAGTTTATCACGAAGTTCTAGTAGCTTGGTGATAGTGACTAGAGAACTCTGTCAATCACTATCTTATCTTGGAAGATTAACTCCCACTTGATTCAAGTGATTGTAGTACCTAGACATTCTGAGCACATGCTCACTGGCTGAGCTATTCTCCTCCATCTTGTAGGCAAAATACTTGTTAGAGGTCTCATACCTCTCGACACGGGCATGAGTCTGGAATACCAATTTCAGCTCTTGGAACATCTCATATGCTCTGTGGCGTTCAAAACGTTTTTGAAGTCCCGGTTCTAAGCCATAAAGCATGGTGCACTAAGCCATAGTCATCATATCGAGCTTGCCAAACGTTCATAACGTCTGCATCTGCTCCTGCAATAGGTCTATCACCTAGCAGTGCATTAAGGACATAATTCTTCTGTGCAGGAATGAGGATAATCCTCAGATCATGGACCCAATCCGAATCATTGCTAATATCATCTTTCAACTTAGTTTTCTCTAGGAACATATAAAAAAAATATAGGAGCTATATATCGCGAGCTATTGATCTACAACATAGATATGCGAAACTATCAAGACTAAGTTCATGACAAATTAAGTTCAATTAATCAATGCTAATGAACTCCCACATAAATAGACATCCCTCAAGTCATCTAAGTGATATGTGATCCAAATCAACTAACCCATGTCCGATCATCACATGAGATGGGGTAGTCATCAATGGTGAACATCTCTATGTTGGTCATATCTACTATATGATTCATGTTTGACCTTTCAGTCTCCAGTGTTCTGAGGCCATGTATGTACATGCTAGGCTCGTCAAGTTTAACCCAAGTATTTCGCATGTGCAAAACTGTCTTGCACCCGTTGTATTTGAACGTAGAGTCTATGACACCCGATCATCACGTGGTGTTTCAACACGATGAACTGTCGCAACGGTGCATGCTCATGGAGAACACCTATACCTTGAAATTTAGTGAAGGGTCATCTTATAATGCTACCGTCGTATGATACGTCTCCAACGTATCTATAATTTTATGAAGTATTCATGCCATTATATTATCATTCTTGGATGTTTTACAATCATTTTATAGCAACTTTATATCATTTTTTGGGACTAACCTATTGACCCAGTGCCCAGTGCCAGTTGCTGTTTTTTGCTTTTTTTACATCGCAGGAAATCAATATCAAACGGAGTCCAAACACCACGAAACTTTTTGTGGATTTTTTATGGACCAGAAGACCACCAGTGGGCCAGAGCAGCACCTGGGGGGAGTAGTCCACCCTCGGGTTTGTACCAGTAGCTATGTGTTTAATCTCTCTCTCTCTCTCTCTCTCTCTCTCTCTCTCTCTCTCTCTCTCTCTCGTGTTCTTGAGATGTCACGATCTTGATGTATCGCAGGCTTTGTTAATATAGTTGGATCTTATGGTGTTTTCCCCTCTCTATCTTGTTGTGATGAATTGAGTTTTCCCTTTGAGATTTTGTTTTATCGAATTGAATACTTTTATGGATTTGAGAGCACTTGATATATGTCTTGCAAATGAATACTCAAGGTGACAATGGGGTATCATATTGATTCACTTGATGTATGTTTTGGCACTCAACTCGCGGATTCCCGAGGTGACATTGGGGTAATCTACGCATAGGGGTTGATGCACGTTCTTGTCTTTGTTTCTCCAGTAGAAATCTTGGGGCACTCTTTGAGGTTCTTTGTGTTGGATTGAGTATTATGAATCTGAATTTTGTTTGGTCTTATTTTAGTACGAACTCTAGGATAGATCGAACGAAAATAATAGCTTTGTGTTATTTTAGTACGAACTCTTGGATAGATCAAACAGAAAGAATATCTTTGAGGTGGTTTCATACCCTACAAACAATTTCGTCTTATGTTATCCACTAGATAGGAACTTTGGAGTGATTCTTCATTGCACTTTGAGGGATGGTTATATGATCCAATTATATTAGCACTGTTGAGAGATTGCACTAGCGAAAGTACGGACCCTAGGCCTCATTTTCAAGCATTGCAATATAGTTTTTGCTCCATTTTATCAATTGCTACCTTGTTGTTTTTATTTATTCAGATTATTAAAATATATTTCTACCATCAACATTACACTTTTATCACCATCTCTTCGCCAAACTAGTGCACCTATACAATTTGCCATTGTATTGGGTGTGTTGGGGACACAAGAGATTTCTTGTATTTGGTTGCAGGGTTGTTTGAGAGAGACCATCGTCATCCTACACCTCCCACAGATTGATAAACCTTAGGTCATCCACTTGAGGGAAAATTGCTATTGTCCTACAAAACTATGCGCTTGGAGGCCCAACACAAGTCTACAAGAATAAAGTTGCGTAGTAGACGTCAAGCTCTTTTCCGGCGCCGTTTCCAGGGAGGTGAGTGCTTGAAGGAATATCTTTAGATCTTGCAATTGAATCTTTTAGTTTCTTGTCTTATCACTAGTTTGGTTTATAAAAATAAAAAAAATGGAATTGAGGTTGCATCATATTATTGATCATCTTTATAATATCTTTCTCGAAAATGATGGATCACAAAATTGTGCTCAATTGTTAGAAGAAGAAGTCAATAAAATGTTTGGCACAAAATATTTGAATGATGAGCATGATTGCAATGTTGTTAGTATGAATTCTTTGAATATCCGAAATGCTAATGATGATTGCACAAGTGATGACAAAAATGTTTCTTATAAGCATGTCAATTTTTGTGAAGTGCATAAATTTTTTGAAGACGTGCCTTATAGGGAAGATAGATTTTGTAAGAAGCATAAACATGATAGAACCAATTCTTTGCTCAAAGTGATAGACGAATTTGCTACAAAATTATGCTCTCTTTGTCCTATCACTTGTTAACTTTGCAATAAAGTTGGTCACCTTAATTTCCAATGCATGCCTTTTCATGATCGAGTCGTGTCCAAATATTGCAATAACTTGATCACCCTTGAACTTTATAATGAGCTTTGTCTATTTTGGGGAATGATGATAGCAATTGTTATACCGTTGGTGCTATTCATACTATTAATTATGAGAGTGATTATGCTTATGATATGCCAAGCCACAAGCTTGGGGATGCTATGCTTGATGAGAATGACATGTTTGAGAATTTATTTGCTGCAATTAATGTTTGTCCCAAGCTTGGGGATGCTATGTTTAATGAAGATGATCTTTTTAGCCCCCCTACTTTGAATGATCAAATTTTCTATGATGATTTCATGCCTCCTATCTATGATGAGAACAAAGTTGCTACTTATGATGATTATTGTGATGATACTTATGTTATAAAAAATAGTGATAATTATTGTCATAATTTTGAATATCCCTTTACTAAACATTACTCTCTTAATGTGGAAACAATTTTTAGTATCCGAGTTGCATATGATACTCCCACTATTATGAATGAGAATGAAATTGCCTATGTGGAGAGTAATAAAATTTCTATGCTTGTGGATCATGAAAAGAATGATTTATGTGATGATTATATTGATGAATCTATTCATGATGCTACTGAAAAATATTATGAGAGATGAACTTATGATTCATGATGCTCTTGTTATGTTTCAGTCCTTATTTTTTATGCGAGCATCACTGAACTCATCATGCCTAGCTAAAAGGCATTAAAAAGTGCTTGTTGGGAGACAACCCAACGCTTTTACCTACTGTTTTTGTGTGTTCAAATGATTAAGCTACTGTAGTAACACTACAAAAAAATACACTTCCGTGATGATACGTGTTTGTCACAGTAGGTCGCGTTTTTTGTCATGCATGTACATCCATGACAAATTTATGACAGAATCAAGATAGTCATACCTGTGCTATCGTAGAAGTGTTCCATGACATTACCAAAATTATCATCACGGAAGTGTCCACTTCCATGACGATAAATCGCGCGTCACAGAAGTGCTTTCATCAAGGGTGACCGACACGTGGCATCCACCGTAACGGAACACCGTTAAGCTATCGGGTCGGGTTTTGGATCCGATGACCCGTTAACAGCCCCGACCAATGGGGATTTTCCACGTGTAAAATCATCATTGGCTGGAGGAAACACGTGTCGGCTCATCGTTTGGACAGATGTCATCCACTCATTGGACAGAAGGCGCCTATGATACGTAGACACGTGGCACGGCCCAACAGAGGCCCATTCGTGTGAAAAGGCCGGTCCGTTTGACTTGGTCAAAAGGTGGCGGGCTGGCCCATGTAAAGCATGTTAACGGCCTGTTCGCATATAGCCCATTTACAGCCCGCTAACCCAAGGCCCGTTCGCCCTATCCGAATTAGGCCCGATGGCGTCATCTGGGCCACCCAATATGATTCCAGCCCGTTTTCGCCGGCCCATGTATGGCCCATGACGTCTTTGGCCCATATGAGGCCCTATGTAACTCTTGGCCTATTAACGGCCCGTGGTGGCGGCCGTAATGAACAGTGTATCACTTTACACCCATTAACGGCCCGTGGTGAAACTGGCCCGTAATGAACAGTGTATTACTTTATACCCATTAACGGCCCGTTATTCCGTTGGGCCATTTCCAGCCCATGTTATCTTTCGGCCTACTCAGAGCCCATTTATTCTCGGGCTCATTTCCAGCATTAGTTTACTTACGGCCCGTTACTGTCATTTTCTGCTTGTGGGCCAAATTCAGCCCGTGGTTACAGTCAGCCCGTTTGTGGTCCGTTAATACGTTGGGCCGTTTTCATAGCGTCATCAAATACGGCCTATTAATGATGGCCTGTTATGGTCGGCCCATGAACGGACGATTCCAACTCTAGCCCGTTTACGGCCATAATGCGTCCTGTTATTGGCCCATGTTTAGCCAATCGATCATACTGCCCATATAAGGCCCATTGATGATACGGCCCGTAGAAGGCCCGTTGTTTCTATGGCCCGTAGAAGGCCCATTGTTTCTACAGCCCGTAAAAGGCCCACTGTTTCTATGGCCCATAGAAGGCCCACTATTTCTACGGCCCGTAGGAGGCCTAGTGTCACTACAGTAAATATTAGCCCATGGTTATTGTGGCCTAGTTTTAAAAAATAGGTTATTTTAGCCACTAGCAAACTGCGGAAAAAGAACTGCAATGACTACAAGCAAACAAATAAACAAGACAACAAGGAAATAAATAAGAAAGCAACTTACGCTAGGCTATCACGGCTATCACACATATTACATCCACTGGGCATCAAAGTTCGCCACCATGCAAATAAATCTTGACGACAAAAGAATATACAAAACGAGAGCACTTGAAGGCACTAGGCACGGCGGTCGGGCCCCCAAACAGTGAAGAAGCTGAGTAGACCTCGCCAGTGTCAACAATAGATGCATCAACACTAGATTTAAGGCATGATGGTGCGCACGGCAGTCCTCGACATCTTCATTGCATCTTTGACTTCAAGTCGGAGCTGAGCTGAAGCAAGCCTTTACGCTTTAAGTTGAGGCGAAGAAGTCGAACTGATTGAGGCAACGATTTGCCAGAGGTTGTCTCACACCTGCTGGTGAGTAGCTTCAACTCATTGTCTTCATCAAGACAGGACCTTGGGGTCATCTCGCTGTCCTCAAGATGGTTTGGCTCACTATCTTCCCTAAAGTTCTGCTGGCGTAAGAATCTGAATCTGAAAGAGAAACAAGGAGACACGTAATAGGTTTCACAATTATATAAGCAAATAAATGGATCATTACGCATAAGGTACATGTTTTTACAACTACAATTTGAAACTGGTAGTTGTTGCAAACATCCAATCAGATGTAAACAGCAAAGCAAACAGCAGTGGAGGAAATGATGCCTATCCAAATCTATACTAGAACAAAGTTTGAAGGCTTGAGAAGGATGAACTTACATTACATGTTAACACGGGCTGGACAAAGCCCTTCTCCATGTTGATGGAAGGATAATTCAATAAATTCCCCAAAGAAAATTCTTTATAAGCGTTGCCATTATTCTACATTTTGCAAAGAGTAAATATAGATCAAATAATATTGGAAGAAACAGAGGATATTGAAGCTCAGGTGCAGACTGATGATACATAATCAAATAACAATTAATTAAGTACAGCGTTACAAGGCAAAAAGGAGAGAGGTACTGACAAGAGCAATGCATAGCCCATTATTGTTTTGAGATCGTATGATCCTTTGAGCAAGGAGATTCATCTGAAATTAGTTTTCATACAAGAGAGAAGGTAAGGCACAAGCAGAAATTTAGGAGTAAAATTTTTGAATTGATATCATAGACAGTACCTGACGCTGGGCTCCCAGCAGTTCTAATAGGGGTTTGCCCTTTGGAGTAGGGGTAAAGTGTGGTACAGTTGGGCCTGTGTTTTACGTGGCTGCTGATCTATCTGATTTAACAGTATCACTACCTTTTCCAAATACCTAGTTTGTACTCCTTGAGGATCTGCACTCACCCTCTTCCTTTTGGACATCTATTACAAAAGAACAACATTTGATTGGAAAAACATAGTGTGACGACACATGGAATAGGTACGAAAATGGATAGGTATGGCATATACTCATATATGATGCTTAAACTAAGCGAGATGGTGTAACAAAGTAGAAGTAATGCAAGAGGTCGATGCAAAATATATGCGACCAATACAACTTTGCAAAGTTAGAGCAAGCACCTTGATGGGTGAATAAGATAGGCCATCCTCCACCATGCCAAGTTTGTTAGCCGGTGGATCGTTCCGCAATATTCCTCTCGTCGCCCATTCTCATATTCATTTTGATAATGTTCAATCGACATGCATGAAAACATAAAAACAAGTGAGATTTTCTTTGTAATGCGAAGTGATTCTAATCCAATCTGCCTCCTGTAAACCCCTTTGTGCTATCTCTGCAATTCTTTAAAAGATGCCATGCATGCTGTAATTTGTTGTGTGCATTAATATAATGTGGCCTACTACTCAAAATATGAGAGCTCGAAGTGATGACACTTGCAGATGATAGCTTCAACATATAGTAAATAAGAACAAGTCGACTGACTGACAGATTCAAAATATACTAAGGAGAACAACTCGACCTAACCAATCGACCGCAAGAGAAGAGTATCATCTTAAAGAAGAGCGTAAGAGCAAGCAGATTGAAGATATTACAAGTCTTTCAATACAATGTCGGTTGGCCACCCATGATGAACCAGGCGCCTGAGAGAAATACTATTCTTTCCGGTCTCTCCATATGTGGCTCACATGCATTTCAAAATTAAAGTAGGAACATTTAGCTAACCAATTAGACATCTCTCGGTTTACTAATATCAGCAATAATATCGATATGAATTTTTACAACTAAGCTTGTTTAGCTCGATGGGTGGAGCGGTGCTATTACGACCACGAACCACGTAGGCTGATTGTGGTCATCATAAAATGGGGAAAACATAAGCATGATGAGTACAGTGTTGACCGTGGCGTGGGATGGCAGATCTGAAGTTGCAAACCGCAAGAAGGGTAGTTAGCAACCGATGTTTGCTTTGAAATAACAACTAAGATTTGGTATGGACAAGAAAGTACGGTCAACAAGTGACAAAGAAATGCAATTATGCTGTCTCTCTATATGTCGCAACATGCATTTGGAAAATCAAGTGGGACCTTTAGCTAACCAATTAAATGTGTCAGTTAACTAATATCAGTATCATATCACAATCATATTTGAACAACTAAGCTTTGAATTCGAGTGTTGTGTTGTTTAGCTTGAAGGGTGGAGTAATGCTAGTACGACGTAAAGCACCTCTGCAGATCATAGTAGAGTAGATAAAGGGAAAACCCTAAGCATCAAGAGAAAATCAGGAAAGTGGAACTAGCTGGACCATGGGTGGCGCACATGCTTTTGAAATGAATAAAGGAACATTAGGTGACCAATTAAACATTCTCTGTTTTAGTGATATGAGCATCATATCAGATTCAGTATTCAACACGTAAGCTTTGGGTTGAGGTCTTGAGGAGCAGTGCTAGCACGACACGAAGCACCTACGATGATGGTAGTGAATATAAAGGGGGAAACCATAAGCTTTACGAGTATAGTGCCCGTGCCATGGCGGATCTGAAGGTGCAAACCGGACAAAGCTACTTCATAACCAATGTTTGCTTTCAACTAGCCACTACGATTTGGTACGGACAAGAGAAGTACGATAAACAAATTACGATCTATTTTCCGGTGAGATCAATAACTTAAGCACATATGGAAGAGTACCACCTCTCTTGCGGCGCCGTGTAGGCCTATGCTTGTCGTTGAGGGTGCTGCGGGTGCGATGGCTGTCGGCGGCGGGGAAGAAGACTTTAGACGGCAGACGGCCGGGTCGGGGGATATATCCTGTTGCCGTGGACGAGACGGTCGTAGGAGAGGCGATGGCAAGGTGGACGGCGGCGCCGATGAATCAAGAGGAGGCGATGAAAGGTTCCTGGTCCAGCGCCGTGGATGAGAGACGTCCATCTCTTGCAGTGGACGACGGGGTAGGGGTAGCGGCTCCGGCAAGGTGGAGGATGGGGTGGCGGACGGAGGAGGCTTGCCGCAGTGCGGAGGTTGTCATGCCTCCGACGGAGTATGAATGGGGAAATGGAGGGGAGGGGGGATCTCAAACTTTGGGACGCGCTTCTCTGAAATGGGGGAAAGTTACACTCTGAGTCCACAGATAATTATACGTTTGCCCTGGGACCTGGCAAACTAAATTCAAATCCAATTTGTATTCGATTACGAATATCCACAGATAATTATACGTTTTGTTATTTATTTCTTCAAAACCACAACAAATATTTATTCCACCTTTATATATGATTATGCCGTGATCTTCAAATTCAGTAGGTTGGATACACTCTGAGTCAAATAGTTATTTCATCCAATACAATATGCACACGAAAAACAGTTCACCTTATGTCAATCATAGAAGTACTGAGGATTACCTCGCCTAAAAAATTCGGATCATTACAACACATGGACAACATAGGGGTCTTGCAACATAATCCATTCAGAGACATGACACAACATGCAAGTACAATAATCTAATGACAATTTCAACTGGTATCTAAAGAAGAACCGGGATTACCTTGGGCTTCAGATAGCAGAAACAGCAGGACCTCCTCCGTCTTCAAATGCAACATTCTTACTTCCTCCAATTCTTGGGTTGCTTGCATAATGCGTGCCGCTAATTCCGTAATTTCCAGCCTCAAGATAAAGATTACCTCATTCATGGCAGCCACACCATCTCTTTATGCCTCTAGTAGAGCCTCAAGCACTATAATATCTGTGCTCAGACTGCTCTTCGGCGGTGTTGCCTCTGAACTTCTACCATCTGGTAACATGGATGGCGAACTGCTTCCACAAATAGATTCTGGGGTTGTACATTGTGTCCTAGTGTGAACGGCATCCTGAAAGGTTTCCGCTGGACATTACTAAGAGATAGTTATCGTATGATCCAGGCAGTAAGCTTACATGGTAAACGACGGACGAATTATTGCCGAGCATGGCAAACTATATTTAAATGGTTCGAAGCAGCATCAGCCGAAAAGAAATTAAAATGGTAAGATGAAACTAGGGATGTAAGTGGCAAATAAACGACATCCGCCAGTCCCATCTAGTTAGTTTTTGCTACCTCCCTAGTTCATTTTCCTCAAAAAACAAAACTCTTTTGAACTATCATACCACTAGTGGACTTTAATCGGGATTTAATGGGACCCAGTTGACATCCCTAGTTGAAAGGGAGTGTACAACCGCTATATTTAAGTTACCAAGGCATCTAAGCAATTGAAATAATCTGAGAAAGCACTTAACAGTGTGGCCTCATATAAACTACGAAGACAGTCTTGTGATGAAGTTGAGAGGAAAAGTTAAGGACTCAAATGAAATAGGCATGCATATCTTTACGATAGTACAGCGAGCCTCGATGACATATTAGCCAACTCAGGTATAGCGTAACAACAAATAAGCATTGAATCAAGCAATACAAAGAAAGCGCATAACTGAACTATTTGTAATTCGGTAGGATTACACGTTGAGGGCACAAGCCAAGAAAGCAGCCCACTCGCATTACATTTCACATGTACTAAAATACACTGGCTTACCATATGTTGCTGTGAAGCCTAGCTGCTGTTGCAATATTCTTTGAAGATATCGTCGGCATCCCGTGGTTGCAAATCTAGTTGTTGTAGTTTATTCTGCACCATCTATTTAGGTTAAATTAATTTTAATCGCATGCACTGGTCCGAATTGATCATCAATGGTTCATCTAAACTAATGAAAGAATGGTGTGTGCATACACGACAATATATCTGCTTCCCTCTATTTTTATGCTTATTCGAGGTGCCAGCCCCAAAAGAACAAATATTTTGCTTGATGGGGTTGGCAGCTCCATAATTAATAGAAGCATCAAATTAGTCATGCAACTTGGGAAGATCAAGAACACACAAACAAGTAATGAACAGAGGCTCGGAGCGGTGATGTAATAGCTAGCATCGAAAATGTAGGGTAAAACGAACAAAAAGCAGCGGAACCACATGCTAGTTTGCTGATGTGTAATTAAGCATAGAGAACATTAAGCGATCGATGAACCAACATGTGGCATCGTAACAAAACTAAAGCATATTAACTATATGTGCCTTTGGTATGTAATTTATCACATGTAACATGTTCCTTTGCCGGAAGTATGGCCCTACAGTGCAGCGAATAACGCGTCTCATGAAAAACTGAATGATGCCTCAAGAAATTCAAAGGTGCGGTGCTTATGCTAGGAAAGTGAGCGTGGCGCGGCCGTTGGATAATAGTACCTGATTCTCGGCGGCATATGGGTATCTTTGTCATACTTGATAGCTAAGGATCGTCGATGGTGCTCGTGTTGCGGTTGAGTTTGGGCCGGCTGTCGCCGTCGCTGAAGCGGCTCTGGTGCTACGGTTGCGGCGTCTGTCGACATACAAGAAAGCTCATCTGTGGTAAGTGAACAGTTGCATGATAAAGAGAAAAACCGAAGGAGTACAAATTGAAATAACCCGATGAGGCTGCAGCGTCGGTAAAGTAGGGCCAGTGGAGTTGAATATGGCGTCCGTGGAGCGGGTCCGGTGCAATGGACAAAGGCTTCAGCGGGCGCGTTGTACAGTGCTTTCGGTGAGGCGGATCTGTTGTGGCGGACAAGGGTTTGTATGAAGGGCCAGCGAAGGGGTGGACGAGGGAGTCAGTGAAGGGCCTACGCTGTGGTGGACGAGGGCGCCGGTTAAGCAGATCCGGTGCGGTGGACCATGATGGCGGTCAAGGAGATCTGGAGCGGTGGACAAGCCCGATCGCCAAGCGGCTCGGTGATGTGGTGAGTTGGCGTTGGGGGTTCCAAGGTGCGGAAGGTAGATCCGGCGGGGTGTGAGGTCCATCGTTGCGACGGAGGACTAGATTCGGCGGCTTGCCGTGGTTGGGGGGGTTGGGGAGGGGAAGGGGAGGGGCTCTGGGGAAGAATGTTGGGGGCAAAGAGGGGAAAACAATGGAGTTACCAAAGCAGCCCTTTTCCGTTCATGTGGCAGGGGTAAAACAGGAATATCGCAGGGCTAAACTTTTGGGCGCGTGATATTTTGATGTGAGCAGGAAGTTTGAAAGCTTTTGGCGCCTAAAATTATAGGTATTCTGCTCTCGTACGGCCGACTATGATATCATGGCTGACAATTTGTTTGTTTTGCACGCAAAAAAATGTGCAAGTTTTGAAAATCAATGTCTCCAACTCGAAACTTAGATTGTCCATTCAATTCAAATATGGATCATTGAGCTACTACAAGCAAATACCATCATATGGTCCAATTCAAATGAAATTCCAAATGTGTTTATCCTAAATATGATGACAAAGGCAAAAATGTGTATGTGTATGAATAAAGTGGATGATTATAAAGTTTGAACATGCCCGTATGTGTATATCTCTAGGTTTGATATATGAATTTGAAATCACGAAATCCCGACTTAAAAAATGTACCTCCGTTTAACTGAATTACAAAAGCTAATGATGGAGTCGAATTCCAAAATTCCAATCTTAGGTTTGTAATTCTGGTGCATCAAGGTATATCACGCATGTTCAAAAGTATCATTATCTCATAGTACAAACTATGAAATAAATTGATCAACCATGAGTGCACAATATCTCAATTACGCTAAAGTCCCTCAAATATAGACACCTCACTCTTTATCTGAAGTCAACCCCCCACCACCACCACACACACACACACACATAGAGAGAAGTCGTTCTCTCCCCCAAACACCAACACACGAGCACATTAACACCCCTCTCTCTTGTAAAGTCCGGACCCCAACATAGGTCTCTATCACTTTGTCTCTCGGGAATGCACACATCTCTTCCCTCACTCTTTAGGTCTCCCGCTATCTCTCTTACCCAAGCACACGCACTATGTAGAGTGTATATTTCCCATACACACAAAACGTCGCCCCCAAACGTCTATCTCCCTAGTTATGTGGTTCTCGCGCACTCACCTCACACACCACCCCCACTTCAAACAAGCACACTTTGTCTCCTTGTGCACCACTCTCCTCTTTCTATCTCTCCCACATGCGGACCCGCCCAGCTCCTTCCACATATACATACATGTCGTGACTCTTTGCATAGCTCCCTAATGTATAATCGTTCTCGATTTCGCACATTGTTCTCTACACCATCTATTCTAGATCTCTCATGAAGTCCCTATCACACACACGATGACTCGCTTCCCTTGCGTCTCCTTTATAGGCCAATTTCGGACAACATCAACATTGTCACCCTATCTATACGCCATTTATGGACGCAAACGACCCCTCTCGCCCCCTCTCTTCCTCCCTCTCTCTCTCTCTCTCTCTCTCTCTCTCTCTCTCTCTCTCTCTCTCTCCGTCGCTAGCTCTCTCTTTCTCTCACTCTCGCACCCCTCTCCCACACACACACTCGATGTCTCTTCCAAATAGTCTGCTCCCCCCGCCCGCACCCGTGCTATCTCGCTACTACACATGTCACACCATTCCCCCTTCCCTTATACTAGCTTTACATCATCAGTGGTCTCTCTACTCCACATACACTCTCTCCCTCTCACACACAAACGCGTGCACAAACACACACAGACACGCACAAACACCCATTTATCTGGATCCTCATCTCTCCTCATGTCCGCATGTGTATCTCACACACTCACTCTCTAATTATGTATATGTGTCTCCAGGTTATACAACACAAAGCCCCATGTACATGTATCTCTCTATCCTCCACACACATAGACACAAAGAATATGTTATCATTGCCTCAGTCTCTAACATATCACACACGCACTCTGTCTCTCTCTTTCTCTCTCTCGCAAACACGCTCAACAAGGGTTTCCCCATGAATAACTTACCGTCTATTCATCAACAGTCGTGGCAGTACGGCGAACACGAGACGTGAAAAAGAATAAATCTACACGTGATTAGACCACCTAGTATGACTACTAGGACTAGAGCAAGCCAAAAAGCGCGCCATCACCCCCTCCTTGTCGTGACGGAAAATCTTTGTTTTACACAATGAGAAGTCATTGTGCTAAGGCCCCACATGCCGGGCGTTGAATAGAATGTAGATGCTAGTTTACGGAAGCAAGTATCGATAATACGTTTGTATCTCCATACTTATATTTCTCCTCTTATAAAAACCGAGTTGGTGATGATGGTACGTGTGCCATCTTGCAATATAGACCGTCCGATCTATATCGGCGGATGGAAATTAAACTAAAAGATACCCGCACCCTCTCCACATTTGCAGACAAGGCCTTCCTTGTTCATCCTTATCTCCAACAAACCTCATTGTTGAGCAATTAAGAAAGGAAGCCTTTGGAACAAAGCGGCACAGTGGCCGCTGCTGGCGTCGTCAATCCCCATGCCTCCGCTCACCCAACCACCAACCACCACCACACCCCACTCCTCTTCACCTTATCTCATATTTCTCGAGATATCATTAGTTTTTACACATGGGATTACTCCCGCAAGGGTCAACCACAACAAGTGTTTTATAAAAAAAAATGCATCTTGATGTTCCGTGCAATGCACGGATCTTGCTAGTACTCCTACAAAAGACTAAGTTGGTGATGTTGGTGTGTCTGCCATCCGTCGTTTCTGACCATTAGATCTACATCTAATGATTGTGAGGTAAGTTGTTGCCTTTTCTCACCAACATCCCACTTGTCTACCAATTTGCAGAAAAACCCATAATTAGTATCTTAAAACCAACCACATCCCTCCCTGTCCTCACCAAAACAGCCCAAGGAATATATTCTAATTGAAACATAATATATCTCTAGTGACATATGTATATCAAAATTAGAGTGTTTTGTTCCAAGTTTGTGAATAAGTATTATTCTAATTATGATTCGTTACAGCGGACATGAACATTGCTAGTATTTCCAACCATGCATTTTTCCTAGTATTCCATAGTTTGAGTTTTCCATCAAGATATTAGTCACTCATGGTTGATATTTACTTTCAATCATGTACACATATGCACTATGTAACTAGCCTTGCTTATTGGCTTCCAAAGCTTAACTTTCACTCCTACTTACAATATGTAGAGTATTTAACAAAAACTACCACTTTCAACCAGCCCTAGGAAGAATCTATTGTACAAAAATAGCAAAAACATACCCAAAATTTCTTAATCCACGCCAAAAACTACCTAGTACTCCTACCGATTAGGTTCGTTTAAACCCATTTATGACAGGGTTGGCCCACACGTCCGTCTTGTGAGGCAGCTTAAACCAACACATTTTGTTTGACCGTTGACACGAGGGACCCACATCGACCTTCTATCCTGTTATTCCCCTCAAATCATTATTTTTCCTGAACATTACTTCAAACAAGATTGATGCGTGTTCGTCGGTGGCGCCCGTGATGGCGAGTTGGCGCCCTCTCCGCCGGACGGGCGGATGCCGCTACCGGCCTCCGTGCGGGTTGGCGAGCTGGCCGAGTGTGACTCACGGCGAGCAAGCCGCCAGCGCTAACGCCTTCGCTCAAGCGGATGGCTGGCCTTAGCGCGGCGCGTCGAGCAAGCTGCTGCGCTTGCCGTGCCAATCGAGCTAGCAAACCTTGCGAGACAAGCAGCTGGACGGAGCTATCTTGGATAGCTAGCGGCGCGAAGCCCGACGGAGCTGGCATCCGGGCTGCCGCAACATGGGCTCCGCACCGCCGGGCGGTTTTGACCTCGCCTTTTGCCGGCGGCGGTAGCTGCGTCCCATGGCCGAGGATGACTAGGTGGACGGGCCGGAGGTAGGAGGTCACTCGAGGAATTTTGTTGGTAAGAGCATGTACAATGGTTGATAAGGTAGTCTTATCTTAAGTCTGCCACGTATGCAAGTGGTAGTAGTTTCTTGGCATTTTAGTGGTTTCTTGCATCATTAGAGCAAGTACAATAGAGCTGAGTCAGCGGGCTATAAGAAATAAACTAGTATATTTCTACTTAGTTGGAGGAAAGAGAAGAGGAGAGAGAAGGTAAGCGGGCTCTTCATGAAGAGCCAGCTCTAGCACGTGCTCCTAGGCACTTTGTGAGAATGAGAAGTGGGCCACATAATAAAAAAGTAGTACACTCTTTTGATCTATTATTGTACATGTTGGCTATAAGATGGGCTGTAGATGACATGGCACTGGCTTATAGCCAGCAGCTGGCTATACTATTAACCATGCTCTTAGGGGTTTCTTGTAAGGAACAATGTACTACGTACTACTAGCGACAAAAGGCGATTCTAGGTTGCGTTGTACTCCAACGAGTACTACTAGTGGTCGCGGGAGTGTATACCTCGTTTTGTGGGTTCGATCCCGGCCGAACGCATGGCGGCCTTTAAAAAAATAGTATTACTACACTTCGCTGCGAGCCAATATTTTACACGGGTAGTTTGAGTTTTGAAGTCAAACGGACGTATGGGCCCCCTAATCTGGGTGCCTTTGGACAGCCTAGCCACGTGAACAGGTTTTCCTTCCCAGCATCCGTGGCTCGCGTGCTCGCCCTAGCCGCACCTCGCTTGCAGCTTCCAGCTAGTAGCATATTTAAACTAGCGCCTCCCAATTAAGCCCGAGGAGCTGGAAAAGCCTGGCGGGGCATTGGGAACTGTGCAATACGGCTCTGTACATAAAGTGCTCTACTACTACTCTGTAGCTTGTGGCGTTGCACGCATGGACTTCACTCCATTATCGGCTCTACTATAAAAGAAATTGCTCTTGACGTGTTTTTTTTGTAACGGAGGCAAAAGCTTTGCTTCATCTCATTCATAAAGAAGGAACTACTAACAAAGTTCGACGAGATCCATTACACCTCCACAAATGGAAGCGAAAAGCCTAGTCTCGTGTCGGGGAAGCTGATCGTGGCCCACGAACACCTATGGGACCGGGTCCCTTGTGGTTCGGAGGGGGGCGGAGATTGCACGAAGAGCGGATCGAAGCGATGCACACGAGCAGATTTACCCAGCTTTGGAGCTCTCCGGAGAGATAATACTCCTACTGCTACTTGGTTGATTCTATTGTGTTCTTGCTAGGGAGCAATGAGGGCTACAAAACCTAGCTCGAGTGTGTCTGTGTATCGAATGGGTCGAGTGAACTGAACCGGAGCCGAACCCTTTCTACGTTGCACTTGGGCCTCCTTTTATAGGTACAAGGGGTCACCACAGGTGGCAAGTAGACTAGGGTAAAATAGTAAAAACATTGGTTGGTACACCGCTTTGTACAATGTACAGTGATCTGTACCTAACTCTGACGTCAAGGGACAAAAGCCATAAATGTCCGTCTCATCGCTGCTGAACGATTACAACGTGGACCGTCAAGTGCGCCTCCGTTTGCCACGATGGTAGCTTGTCAGCGCCGCTTATCGCCGCTCCCCGCTGGCTGCACAGCCCATCGACACGCGTTCCTGGGAAGGCCCCATGGCGACACGTTGGCGGATGAGCTGGAGCGGAGATGAAGAGAGGTTGCCTGTCGCGGCAAGCATCTTCCTGCGGTTGAATCCTTGTCGCGCTCGGGAGCTTGTCGCTCGCCAAGCCTTCCCGGCAAGCTCCTCTTGCCGGGGTCTTGTTTCCTTTGTGCCCTGAGTGGCCTTCCCGGCAAGCTCCTCTTGCCGGGGCCTTGACTTCTTTGTTCTTGAGTGGCTCCAAAGGAGCCATTGAGATCTTAGCGGTCACCAGGCCAGCCACTGCGCTGGTGCGCATGATCGTGTCCGTCTGAAGTTCGGGATACTAGGGTACCCCTACTCTAGTACACCGACAGGAGCCCCCGGGCCTGGGCCACACACGGCGCCAAGCTCTGTTGGGCCAGGCCCAAAAACAGTGCACAGGCACGCGGGGCCTGGATCGCGCAGTTATTCGCTTCGACCCACCACGTCCCCCATGAGCAGCACGTTCGGGCGTGGCGTCGTGGGAGAGATTGTGGGGCTTTCTTTAATGAGAAAACGGACATCCGTCCCTCTCCCCTTTATAAGCAGGGGAACAGGGCGGGGCCCACTTGCCATTGCTGTCACATCGAAACCACCGCCGCACCCCCCTTCTTCTCGAGCCCAAAGAGAGCGACGCCCGCCCCTTCCCCATCGCCACCGGCACCATCAACGCCGTCGACCTCCTCCACCACCTCCGCCATGGCTCCGGCCGACAAGGGCAAAGGGTGAAATCGGCCGGGCGCAGCGGCTCATGGGCGCTGTTGAAGGAGCGGGCCCTCTTGATCCCACAGCTGAGCAGGAAGGAGCTGCGGAGCTGTATTACCTTTTCAGTCGGCGGAGACACGGCGCACCCAGCGCCGCGAGAGTCATCTCCGCCTCCACATCCGAGAAAGTTCCATCGGTACCCTTTCTTGGCGCTTTTCTTCCACTCGCGGCTCTGCCCCCTTTTCTAATTCTTTTGTGATGTCATGAACACATATGGCCTCCGCCTCCTTGATTTCACCCCCAACGCCGTCCTCACCTTGGCTGCTCGCACACCTCTGCGAGAACTTTGTCGGGTACACCCAAATGTAGCACTCTTCTGCCATTACTTCATGCCCAGCGAGAGAGAGGAGAGCCGCTTGCGGAGGGATTGCATGGGTCTCGGGATCGGCAAGAAGGAAGCATATCTTGACGGAGAGCTGCGCAGCAAGTGGGAGGAGGAGAGCTGGTGGTGTTGGATCTTAAAGGAGGAGCCACAGCCTTTCACCGCCTCGCGCCAAACTCCCATAGTCTTGGGCAATGATTGGAGCAACTTGGCGGGAGGGCGACAAGTTGAAGATTGCCGTGACTAGGATTTTGCGCCTCCGCCAAGCAGGGCTTACCGTAGGAGCTGTTGGCGCGGACTTCCTTCGCCGCCGCATTGCGCCCTTGTAGGATAGGAGGAGGCCTGCTTGGGAATTCCAAAACGCGGCGGACATCATGAGGCTGCGCCCGGGTTTGAACTGGAACTTTACTGTCTTGGAGCTGGATGGCATGCTGCGGGAGCTGTTCAAGCCTGATGCGGATCACCCCGAGTGGTGCATGTTGCCGAGGGGAGTCGTGCCCTTGTGCAACAACTCGTCACTTGACAGCATCCGTGCGATGATGCCGTTGTGCGATTCCCATGGAATCGTTCCAACTTGGCAGGAGCCCGCCGACGACGTCGTGCAGCGGTTCTTCGACAACTTGGCGGAAGTGCCGATCCGAGCCGACGGCGAAAACGGCTCACCGCGACACCACCGAAAGCAGGAGATGGCGCGCGCCGCCTAAGGTTGGAGGAGGCGGCTGCCGCCCGCCCGGCGTGTTTGGGTTTACCGTCGAGGCGAAACAACGAGGCGGCAAGCCTTGCCGACCGAGAAGAGCTTCGCCGGTGAGGAGGAGCAGCCGAGCCCGCGCCAATCCGGAAGAGAGCGGCGGGCGCCTCCCTCGCCGTCAAGCAGCTTGCGCAGGAGGAGCCAGCGGCCCCGCCAAGGCGCCTCCTCAAGACCGGAGAAGTGGCGGGGCGGCAGACGGCCCAACAGCCGCCTCGCCGCCCGACGCGCTCCACCACGGCAAGCACTGTTGCCGCAGGAGCGCCTCCTGCCGCCACAGCAACGGGAGCGGGTCTTTCTGGAGCCACGGTCCCCGCCAAGCGCCCGAGGGAGCCTACTCCTCCAGCTCGTCGCTCTGGAGCGGAATTTGACTTCTCCGCTCTCAGCTCCAAGGAAGAAGAGGAAGAGTAAGTTCTTGTTGCTGCTACTTGTAATTCTTCAATTTCTTTGCCGTCTTATCTCGACTTGCTTCATTCTCGAGCTCTTTCCTTCTTGGGACGCTGGCTCAGAGGGCGTCGAAAAGGGCCAAGACTCTGGTGATTATCGTCGAAGACGATTCCCCTGTGGCGACAGGAGGCACGTCTGAGACTCCTTGCCGGATCCGCAACCCTTCAACGAGCAGCAACCCCAAAGACCCCCCCAGCGTAAGTGTTTGGGTTATCTCTTATGGTTGATGTGCTTGGGTGCTCCTTCTTTCTTGATATCTGACTTGTTGAATTGTGTAGGAGCAGAGCAGCCTCATCGGAGGCCCCTAAGTCACTCCCGAAGTTACGCTTGCTTCAACTTCGCGCCGAGGAGGACTCTCCTCCAAGGGAGCTCTCCGACAAGGAGGCCTCTCCGGCAAGGGAGCTTCTCCGACAAGGGGCAGCGCCGGCGACCCTCCGTGGTGGAGACCGCGCTCTGATCCCATTGCGGGTAATCTTCTTACTTGAAAATTTCCGTTGGGTCTTGTTTCTTTTGTTCTTCTCTTTGAACATTTGTTTGACTTGTTCTTTTCTTTTTCGATCATCAGATCCATCTGCCGGAGGGCGATGGGACCGAGGTTGCCGGGCGAGGAGGACGCCGCGGCAACAATGACGAGGCCGCCAACATGGAGGAGGAGGCCGGGCGCCGACAGGTCCGCCCGGCAAGGAGGCCGCCAAGGCTGCTGGGCAGAGGCTGGGAGAGGTCCGTGATCGTCTTCGACGGCCTGAGGCCGCAGGAGGCGCCAGAGCGCTGCACCGACCGCCGATCCCCGCCACCGATGCCGCACCAAACTCAAGAGCCCCAGCCCGGCGCCTATCTCAAGGCGGTGAAGGTGTCTTCATCAAGCTTCCGTGGGCGTCAAGCTCAGGCACTGCCAAGGGGAGACCTTGACGGCGGAACTGCTCGCCTCCGCCGGGCTGTCACTGGTTGACGCTCCAAGCAGCAGCAGCGGCGAGCCTGAGGAGGAGGAGCTACTGAAGAGGCTGCTGTCGCTCTACCGCGCCCGCCAAGCCAAATTGGAGTCTAGGGAGGCGCTTATCGCGAGGGCGGGAGCTGACATGGAGAAAGGCGCAGAAGAGCTCCGGCGCGCCAACAAGGAAACTCTCCGGGACATAGCAGAAGCGCAGGAGCAGCTTGCTGAGGAGCGCACGGCCTTCATCTTGGAGAAGGCCGAGGTCGAGGAGCAGCAAAGGCTTGCCGATGAGAAGCTCTCGTGCAAGAAGGTGAATCATGCGCAGCGGAAGATCAACCTCGACAGCTATGAGGAAGATCTTGCCGTCTTGAGAATCAATTGGCGGAGCACTCAAGGAGGCAAAGGACGCTGCCGCGGCATGCCGAGGCCGCCAAGAAGGAATTAGAGACGAGGTGACCCAACTGGAGGCCAGCCTCGAAGAAAGCGGCGAAGAGGTCACGGCGCTAAAGCATGGCGAGAAGGGCGCCTACACTCTTGGTGAGTTGCAGGGTCGTCTCGCTGAGAAGATCAAGGAGATTGACGCCGCCAAGGACTCCAAGGCGGATCTGGAGCTGAAACTGACCACCTTGATGGAGACGTTGGACGGCGCCAAGGAGCGGGAAGCGGGCCTGTTGGAGAAGATCAAGGCCAACGAGGAGCTGCTGTTGAATGCTGTGACCGCCTAGAATAATCTCAGGGACAGCATAATGCACCGGACGGAAGGTCTTGTGGACACTGCCGCCGCCATCCACACTGAGCTGATGGAGCTGGGGATGGTGGATCTTGGGTACTCCACCGACGAGAACCTCCAACCCAGCGCCAAGCTCAGCCTATTCATCAAGGGCGTGTTGACGGGTCTCCAGCGGCTCCGGGAGGAGATCCCAATGCAGCTAGCTGAGGAGTCGCGCCAAGTCTGCGCCGGGGCCCTCCAGAAGGTGTTGATGAAGGTGGCCTTCCGCAATCCGGGCGTCAACTTCACCAATGTCCTCAAGTCCCTGCCGCCAAGTGCTGACGTTGAAGCGCTCAAAGCCCTTGTCGCACCCATCATGGACAGGGTGAGCAAAGTGAAGAGGGTTGATGGCGACCGCATGGACTAGGCCGCCAAGTTTATCTTTCCTTTGTCGCTGTTGAACATGTTTAGAACAATTCATTAGATCTGCGACAAGTTATTTTGTAATATACACTATCTTAGGCAATCGAATGCAATGTTATTTCCTTTACTCGATTTCTTCCTTTGTATGTTTATGCCCTACGCTTTTAGGGGACTTGTCGGTGCAAACACCTTTGCATGGCTGAGTCTTGAACGTCGGCCCTGTGGCGATCTTGCCTCCGACAAGCAACCTTGTCGTAACTAGTTGCAGACGCGCTTAAGTCGTTGAGCGGACTCGAAACAACATAAGGGCGCAAGCTAACCACGAGTTGGTTCCTCCGCGCACGGGTTTTCCATACAAAGTACTATCGTTCGAGGAAGATAACTTGAAAGTTTAAAACTGATTGTTTAAACTTAGCAACTTAGCTTTTACATTGTTTGCTTCCGGCAAGGTGATACTTCCTCGGCGACACTTGGTGGCCCACATCCTTATCTTCTCCTTCCCCGGTTAACTTGTGGGTGGATGAACCTTGCCCTCTTTTGAGAAGAAAGAAGAAAATAAAGTTATGGAGCCTAGTGGCTCGTTATAAACTTACGGGTGTGGATGCTGCGCAAAATGTTAGATAACACATGCATATAAGATTATGAAAGCATGTACTGACAAGTTGTGTGCAACACATAGGCTTTACTGATGCACGGGGTCTGCTGCCCGGCTTTGTACAAAGGATTACATGCAACAGCGGCAAGACTTGTACAAAAGGGTGGTTGCGAGAACAGGTTCCGAACAACCGCGCCTTATGGGTAAAACTTCGAAGATGCTCTATATTCGAGGAATTGCTCACGGAGCGCCATCTTCGGTCTCAAAGCGGACAGCGTCGGGCCTAGTGACTCGTTTCACGATAAGGGCCTTCCCACTTGGCGTCAACTTGTTGGAATTCTTGGCAGATTGAGCGCGCGAAGAACAAGGTCGCCTTCCTCGAAGCTTCGGCATTAACTGCGGCTATGGTAGCGGCGCAAAGCTTGCTGGTAACGAGCAGCTCGTCTGACAGACTGAAGGCGATCCTCCTCGAGGCAGCAGCGTCATCTTGTCGCAGCTGCTCTTGCTCAAGTTCATCATAAGCGAGCACTCGAGGTGACCCAGATCTGAGTTCCGTGGGAGAACTGCCTCTGCTCCATAGACTAGAGCGAAAGGTGTCGGCGGTGGCTCGATTTGGCGTCGTCCTGATCGACCAAAGAACCACCGGCAGCTCCTCGATCCAGTTTCTTCCGCACTTGCGCAGCCTGTCGAAAGTTCTGGTCTTGAGTCCCGCAGCACTTCAGCGTTTGCTCTCTCTGCCTTGACCGTTGTTTCTCGGATGAGCAAGCGAAGCAAAGCAGATCTTGGCGCCAAGATCTTGGGCGTCTTGCATGAAGGTGCGGCTTGTGAACTGTGTGCGTTGTCGGTGATGATCCTGTTAGGAATCCCAAAACAACAAACAATTGACTGAAGAACTTGATTGCGATGTGTCTTGTCACCTTCCTCACTGCTTCCACTTCCGGCCAATTTGTGAACTTGTCGATTACGACGTACAAGTACTCAAAGCCCCGACAACTTCGGGGAAGGGCCGAGATGTCGAACCCCAGACAAAAGGGCGGGATAAAGGGATCGTGCGGAGAGCTTGAGCTGGCTGATGTATCTGTTTGGAATGGGCCTGCACGATTCACACTTGGTTACTTGTGCAGTTGCATCTGGAGGGCTTCGGCGGAAGAAACCTTGCGGAAAGCTTTGCGGCAAGTGCTCTTGCGCCAATGTGGTGACCACATATGCCTCCGTGTATCTCTTCCAACAGCTTCATCCATCTTCCCGCAAATACACTTCAATTTCACACCGTTGAGTCTTCTTACATGCAGGATGTTGTCGACAAACTGGTACATACTTGACTGCCGGGCTACTCTTTCCGCTTCTTCTTGCTCTTGGGAAGTTCTCTGTCACGAAGGAAATGGACGATCTGTTGTGCCCATCTTTGGAGCACTGTGGCTCGACAACAAGGACTAAAGGCTCATCTGCGCGCTGCGGGAACATCAGCTTCTCGGCAAGGACCGGTGGCTCGGCGGAGCTTGATGATCCCGGCAAGCTGCGGAGCAAAACTTGTCGGGGCGTCACGCTTCAACGAAACAAACCTTGAGGCTTGTCGAGACAGACTGCTCCTCAACGATTTTTGCGTTGATTTTGGGGACCTTTTTGGCGGCGGCTTCAGGGAGCTCTGCCGGAAAGTAGTCGCCGGAAACCAACTTCCTCTTCTTGCTCTGCCCAGTTGATGGTGTTACGGTTGGTTGAGTTAGCTTGAGCACAAAAATTCCTGGTTCCACAGGTAACTTGAGTGCGGCGCACTTTGACAGGCCATCAGCAATATCATTCTGAGCTCTTGGAACATGTTCCATTTGCAGGCCTTCAAAGTGCTCTTCTAGCTTCCTCACTTCATCGATGTAGGCTTCCATCAACGGACTCTGATAATCTTTATTTACTTGGCGGACGACAAGTTGCGAGTCCCCCCTGACAATGAGCTTCTTGATCCCAAGGTCTACCGCAATCCTGGGACCAGCAAGCAAACCTTCATACTCTGCAGTATTGTTTGTTGCTTGCTCCTTGGGAAAGTGCATCTGGACTATGTACTTGAGGTGCTCTCCGGTGGGTGCGATAAGCAACGCCTTGCACCGGCGCTGCTGCAGCGAAGGCACCATCAAAGTACATCAGCCACTCTATTTGCCTCCTTGACGGGGATGCTCGTCTCTGGAATTTCTTCATCTTGTGTTGGCCTCCACTCTGCTATGAATTCCGCCAATGCTCTGCTTTGGATAGTTGAAGTGCTTTCAAACTTGAGGCCAAAGCTTGACAGTTCCAGTGCCCACTCGACAATCCTGCCCGTCGCTTCTGGATTTTGCAATATCCTCTTCAGCGGAAAGCGAGTGACAACTGTTATTTCATGTGCTTGGAAGTAATGGCGCAGCTTTCTCGAGGCCATGAGGCCAAAAGTAACCTTCGCACACCGAGTACCTTGATCTAGCCCCTGCGAAGGGAACTGACAAAGTAGACTGGGTGCTGCACCATCCTTTTCTGAATCATCTCGCAATTCTGCGCAGATCCGTCCTTGTCGGGACCAGAGCTTGACGGCGAAGCCCCCTGCTTGTCGCTGGATGCACCTGCCTCGGTTGCCGGCTCATCATCTGCCTCCCTCTCCGCTACTAACGCAACACTAACCACTTGATTGGTTGCCGCTATATACAGCAGCAACTTCTCTTGTGGCCTAGGTGCGACAAGTATTGGAGTGGAGGACAGGTATCTCTTCAAGTCTGCGGCGCAGCCTCCGCCGAGTCCATTTCATTGGACCTGCCTTTTCAAAATCTTGAAAAATGGCGAGCGCTCAACAGACTTAGAGATAAACCTCTGAGAGCAGCCACGCAACCGGCAAGCCTTCTTACATCCTTGGCGCTTTGGTGCTTCAATCTGCTCAATGGCCTTGATCTTGTCGGGATTGGCTTCAATTCCCATTGAGACACAAAGAACCGAGAAGCTTGCGGAAGGGACTCCAAACACGCACTTCTCGGGGTTGAGCTTGAGGTTGATCTTGCGCAGATTTGCAAAGTCTCATCAAATCTTGAACTAGAGTTGCTTTGTCCTTGCTCTTGACCACTATGTCATCCATGTAGGCTTCTACATTTACGTATGTCACGTGGCTCAAAGGCATCATGGACTACTCTTGCAAAGGTTGAACCAGCATTCTTCAAACCGAAAGGCATCCGTATGAAGCGATCGTGCCACATGGTGTAATGAATGCGATTTTCTCTTCATCCTCTTCTGCCATGAAGATTTGATGATATCCTGAATATGCATCAAGAAATGAAAGCAGATCACATCCAGCCGTGGAGTCAACAATCTGGTCGATCTGCGGCAAGGGAAATGGGTCTTTGGGACAAGCTTTATTAACATCTGTAAAAGTCAATACAAAGTCTCCATTTCCCATTTGCCTTGCGTATAACTACCGGATTGGCCAACCACGTGGGATGGAGGACTCCTCTGACAAGGCCTGCTGCTTCCAACTTCTTGATTTCTTCGCTATGAATTCTTGGCGCTCCTTTGCTGTTTCCGACTTTTTTGCTTGACGGGCGCGCGTGAGGACAGACAGCTAGGTGGTGCTCAATTACTTTCACAGGAACACGGGGATGTCGGATGGTTGCCATGCAAACACATCAACATTCGCCCGCAGAAAACAGCGAGCTCGCCTTCCTATTTAGGGTCAAGCGTGGCAACCGATGGTGAAGGTACCACCGGTGCCGTCCTCATGGCGGGCACCCTCTTGGTCTTGGCGGAGCCGCCATCTTCTTCTTGCACTTGCCGGTGGAGCTCGATGGTGCGTCCTCGACGGTAGCGCAGCACTCCGAAGAGGTGCGCTTGCCGGAGTGGGCATCAGAGCTCTTGCCGGACTTGGTGGTCTTCTTCCCCTACCTGGCGCGCCAAAGATGTCCGGGAAGCTGATCGTGGCCCACGAACACCTATGGGACCGGGTCCCTTGTGGTTCGGAGGGGGGCGGAGATTGCACGAAGAGCGGATCGAAGCGATGCACACGAGCAGATTTACCCAGCTTCGGAGCTCTCCGGAGAGATAATACTCCTACTGCTGCTTGGTTCATTCTATTGCGTTCTTGCTAGGGAGCAATGAGGGCTACAAAACCTAGCTCGAGTGTGTCTGTGTATCGAATGGGTCGAGTGAACTGAACCGGAGCCGAACCCTTTCTACGTTGCACTTGGGCCTCCTTTTATAGGTACAAGGGGTCACCACAGGTGGCAAGTAGACTAGGGTAAAATAGTAAAAACATTGGTTGGTTCACCGCTTTGTACAGTGTACAGTGATATGTACCTAACTCTGACGGCAAGGAACAAAAGCCATAAATGTCTGTCTCTGTCGCTTGAACAATGCAACAGGGACCGTCAAGTGTGCCTCCGTTTGCCACGATGGTAGCTTGTCAGCGCTGCTTATCGCCGCTCCCCGCTGGCTGCACAGCCCATCGACACGCGTGTCTGGGAAGGCCCCATGGCGACACGTTGGCGGATGAGCTGGAGTGGAGATGAAGAGAGGTTGCCTGTCGCGGCAAGCATCTTCCCGCGGTTGAATCCTTGTCGCGCTCGGGAGCTTGTCGCTCGCCAAGCCTTCCCGGCAAGCTCCTCTTGCCGGGGTCTTGTTTCCTTTGTGCCCTGAGTGGCCTTCCCGGCAAGCTCCTCTTGCCGGGGCCTTGACTTCTTTGTTCTTGAGTGGCTCCAAAGGAGCGTGAGATCTTAGCGGTCACCGGGCCAGCCCTGCCGCGGGGTGCTGCGACTGTCCGTGCACGAGTTCGGGATACTAGGGTACCCCTACTCTAGTACACCGACATCTCGCTGTATCAAATAACTCAAATGTTCTGCCCCCGCAGTAACCGTCGCTGATAAACAGGCTGCTAGTGTGTGCGGGAGAGGAGCGGCTGAGTAGGCCAGCTACGTGAGAGGAGCGGCTGAATAGAGCACCGAGAGTACACACTAGGCCACTACGCAAGTGTACTTCCCCTGCATTGATAGTACAACGATGGTTCTAGAGAACAGTAGTACCCTCCACTTCCAACTGTAGCTCCTTGGCCCTAAGATTCAAGAGTTCAAAGTTGGTGCACTATACTAGACTAGACTAGAAGTACAGTACATCGCACTACTAGTTGAGAAAAGTAGTACTAGTATCTGCTACAATGCAGTACGTACTCCTCAAATCACATAATGTAAGGCGTTTTTGACACTAGTTGGCGTGTACAAAAAATGGCAAAAACATACCCAAAATTTCTTAATCCATGCCAAAAACTACTACCTAGTGCCAAAAATTTCTTAATAGTGCTATTATTTATAGTATAATGCAATCCCATAATGTTCCATAATGCTAGTACTAGTAGTAAATAATAGCATCACCCCTTCGCTGAGGAACGATCTACAGTTGGAAGGGACAAGGCCCTGTGGTTACTACGCTCTTATCTCCTCCTCGCCAGTTCCCCTCCCCCTGAAGAGAAGGCAGTTCTTCGCTGCTCCCATTCGCCAGGCGGTTCTCCTCCTCGTCGGGGTTGGGAGACCTTGGACGACGATCCTCTGGGAGAAACCGCACGCCGCTCCGATGTCCTCACCGCCCCAAGACTCGGTGTTTCCTGCACCAACTTTTTCAAGACGCTGCTTAAACATGCTTGGGAAAAGGCCATGCTTGTTGGTATTCCATGCGTCCTCGAGGAGAAGGTTCTTCTATGGGACAATCCTTCGAACAGTCCACCGCTCCCTGGCCATGGTTGCGCGTTGACTCCGCTAGAGTTGCCGACGTTGAGAGGTAGTCGGATTTTGTCCAATGAGCAGGTCGATAATGGAGTTTGATCATGTAGTACTTAGTTATTCCATTTCCATCCGTAATTTCTCCGCTGCCCACCGTCTTATATATAGGTGCGGGTGGGGTGCCAGCGAAGATTGGCTTGCATACCTCGGCGGATACCACCATCATTTTGCACAACATCCACGGCGGTGCGGCCGTTCCCGTGACCCTTCTCCACCATTGGGATCGGCCTTCCGGACTGGCTGGGCTTGAATCGTATGATGATGCCTACATGAGATTGAAGAAGATAGCAATTGCGGACCCGCCGACAAGCGGCGCGGCTCGACGATTACTATCTCATCGCGATGTTCGACATAAGGATTTCCATCAATGCAAGAGGCGATAGCTGCAGAGGTGGCGCATGTTGGTGGCGACAGATTTGTACCCTACATGTTCGAAGGCGCGTGCGCCATCTAGGCCGCATCTTCGCGGTGACAAGCCGGGGACTTGTTTCATCTGGTTGCCATCCTCTGATGCGGGAGATTACAAGCGGAATGCACAAACCATCATTTGCATCCCTAACGGTACTCCATTATTTTGCGAGGACCAGTCATCCCGATCAAAATAAGATCGCCGATCTGGATGTGCATTTGCATCCATGATTCGGTCTAACCTAGAACCTTGTAGCTGACTTTGGCATATTGGGATCAACTATCTTAGCGATGCGTTACCCATGGTACCAGCGATGTGCAACATGGTCACACAATCTACCACGATCGGACCATCACCATCTACCCGGTATTCCATAACCCTCTCGCCTTCTCTTTCATTGTTGTACTAGTAGTATACTTTGTAGTACTAGTAGGAGTACTTTTACCTTGGAGGGCGCATATAGCTAGCTAGGCCCTTGAAGACTTGAACCCACTAGCTGCCACCATTTTGTTTTCCATGTCTTACTATCTCATCCATGTAGCCAAGAGTGGCTATATATAATAAGCCGGTTATTTTACTTCCTCTATACGAGTAGTACTATTTGCTTCACAGTATTCTGGCCGCCATATTTGAGCACAACATTATTATGCATGGACCTTGACTATATACGTCACCATGTGTCCAGATCTGGGATGCGCGTGTACGGATGAGCGGCGCGAGTTCGACCCCGTGATGCTACGTGGGTGCGAGGAACACTCTTGGAAGTACTCGCTTTTCATTGGGGACAACTACCCCATTGTGAAGCGGATGCCACCTTCCGTGCATGACACGGAAGGCCTGCCGTTCATGAAGCATGGTTGTGTCTTCATGCGCACTGCCGGATGAGCGACATCTTTGGACACGCTATCCTGATTTATGCCGCTTCAGCTTGGATGAGTCTCCATCGTGTGGAACCGGACTAGAAAGCTGCGACAATGATTCCGTTGCCCACCGCTATGGATCGTGCCATCCATGAAGAACACACAGGACTGGAACACGGAGGAGGACATGTAGCCCATCTATAACGTGTAAGTGGAGTACGGTAATTGTGAGCAGTGGCGCTGTGAATATATGTAGACTAGTCGTGCACAAATTTATCACATGAATTGGAGATGAACTTGTGTGGCATACTGGCATTTGTCCTTTAGAATTTATTACTAGTAAATGTGTTATGTGTACGTGCAACTTGTGTGGTTGTTGCACGGGCTCCAACATGCTCTTTGAGAAAAAAAGGTGGCACAACTTTGGATATACGTGACGTGGCGGCATCATACAGTAGCATCGTTCGCTATAGTTGTAGTACACTCCTACTAGGACGACAACTCCTATAAAACCTTGCGCTTGGCTCTTTGCCTCTTGGGAGGTTCGACAGTTCGTACTCGTGTGAACCTTGCACTTGGCTCTTCGCCTCTTGGAAGGTCCAACAATGATGATACTACAGATACAATATGCTTCGGCAATCGACACCCATTGAACTTATGCCGTCCACCGCGAGGAGGGCGAGGCGAGGAGAGGAGAGGCGCTGTAGTCAAAACCCTCTCCTCGTCCTGTGAACCACCGCGCGCGTGGGCGAGGGAGAGGCGTAGTAAGCAAGCTTCTCCTCGTTCGGCGAGTTGACGGGACACATCAAAGCAGTACTAGTAGTAGTAGTAGTAGTAGTCCATACTGCATCCTTTCCGATTAATATGGCTTAATTTGAAACGAGAAAAATACACTGGCGGTCAACGTATGTAACAATACGCTCTTTACGGTCACTATATATAGTTTTGCGGCGATTATACGATCACTAGCTCATCATAGAGCACCGTATTGCACCCTACTGACCGGCCACATAGTCGACGTGGCACTTTGTTGACTGGTTAAATTGTCACCTGGTTTCTGGGTCCCACCTATCAGTTGGCAGAGCAAAGAAATCAGTTAAACAAAACTTTACGCAGGCGCGACACGAGTCCAACCCTTGCGCGAACCGCCAGGCTGTGTATGTGAGTGCATGCACGTGTCCTCCTCGGTCTTCCAACAAAGAGTGTACATCGACTATAAAACAAAGAGTGTAGTACATGATGTACATCTACACTTCAATGCATTTAGCCTTTAATCTAAATCGATATTGATTGACTAATGCACCAACTTGTGCTGTAGGTATAGGCTACATGTCTATCATAATTACAGCATGCAACAACCTTCATTTAATCTTCTTATCTCAATGGTGCATGCACACATAAGTCTGCTACTTTTGGGCGTTAATTATGCCCTGGTCAATGTGTAAATCTCTAAATGTACAGTCTTTCACGGACGTGGGGAGTAGGTTGAGCACTTGGCGTGAGCGTGTGTGTTGCGTCGTGTCTGTGTGTGCCGCATGGGTGCGTGAGTGTTGCGTGCGTCCATGTGTGCGTGTGAGTGTTGCATGTTGCATGCATGCATGCATGCATGGGGCTTACTCCTCCCATTGACATGTTCATATTTCAAGCTTCCTCTGTTCCTCCATATGGTGATACTCCTCTGTTCCCAAATAGTACAGAGTAAAAGCCTCCTCTGTTCCCAAATCACGGAGTATTTGTCTTTCTACAGATTTCAACAAGTGACTAGGTATGGAGCAAAATGAGTGAAGTGGCGTAGAGGCATAGGGATCTTGTAGAAAGGAAGTCCTCGCGATCCATTATTCCCCATCTCGGTCGAGAGAACTATTCAACTAGTCTTCGCGGTGAAGTGACAATACACGCTGCAGCGCAGATGGGACACGTAATTAATAAGCTGAACCAGCGTGTTGGTGTTACTAAATCAGCCTTACCAGATCTGCCATCATGTTTGCCGATGAAACACGCTTCATAAATACGCCTCGCACCTCTGTCCTCCATTAACTGACATATGGGCCCTCTTGTGGTAGACCCACATGTCATCGGTGTAACTATTTACACTCCAAAGGACGGTATATCCTGGTAGTAGTACTAGTAGAATTGAGATTTAATGCACTTTCTTCCCCGTCTTCCACTCTTCTTCCTCCTCTCTTCTTCTTCCTCCTCTCTTCCCCATCGTCGGCGCACACCATTTACCCCGCTCCTTTGCTTTCGCCCGCGCCATCTTCCTTGGTAGCTCGCGGTACCATATCCCCGCTCCTTTGCTCGGCCACGAGGAGAAGCTTCTTCCTTCTCCGCCGAATCCACTTCCCCGCTGGCTCGCAGGCACCGAAAACCCCAATGGCAGAACCGACTGACACGCAGAGCCGCGATTGGAATTCCCTCCCCGATGTTCTCTTGGAGCAGATCTGTAGTCGTATGGACCTACTCAGCACCGTCCGTCTGGCCGCATGCTCGGTGTCTTTGTACCGTCTACTAAATGCAACCGGCGGCTCTTTTCAAGACACCCTGCTTGCGATGCCCGATCCTCGCGGTGGCCCGGACACCGACTTGACGATCCTACGGAGGTTGTTGTGGTGCCCCTCGACATGCTACCACTACCCGTCCACCTGTCCTTCATGCGCGGCCACTACTGGGCGGGCATGAAGGCCAACTGGATCGTCCTCATCCACCACACCGGTAGTCCGTGGCGTCTCGTGGATATCTACACCCAGCGAGAGATCACCCTTCCATCGTTGGATACCGCCGCCATCGAGCCTCGCGACCCGCCGGACACTCCTGCCTACTACATGCGAGGCGCGTCAAGCTTTTGGCTCGACCTCTGTTTGCGAAAGTTGTAATCTGCGAAGTGCCCACACCATCAGAAGACTACATGGATTACAAGCTCATTGCCTTGTTCAACATGGGATTAGTCTATCTGGAATCCGGTCGCCATACATGGTTATGGCTCATCATCAATCTGTTGAGGCAACATTTACATCGATGCTATAGTGCATGATGGCATCGTTTACTGTGATCGACACAGATTGGCTGCCTATCTTTGGTGGAATCTATCGTCGTGTAATTGTTCTATCTCATCTCATCTTTACCTTATGAATATGACTGCCTGTTCATTTGTTACAAATTTAGAATGCATAGCATGTCTATAACCACATCATTGCTATATGTTCCTCTCATTTCCTAGATTTTTATGACCACACATGTTATTGATAGAGTTGATATGAGAACAATTGGCATCTAATGATTGTTAGAATACATATTATGAGCATAACATCATGATTGCTATATGTTACTCTCGTTTACAAGATTTTTATAACAACGCATGTTATTGCTTAGAGTTGATATGAGAACAGTAGTAGTAAGTGCTATGGTAGAATATGAGTAGGCGCTGTCATAGCTGTTTTCCTCTCATTGTTACATGATGTTTGAACCATGACATATTGCTAGAATATGAAAGCCATTGGCTTATTTTTTAACTTGGGGTATGATTATGACCACGGCATTGCAATTCTCTGTCTATGATATGTGTCACTTTTATAATAATCTTAATTCCACACATACTCTGAACATGATTGTTTATTTTTGTCCTTTTGGTCTCCAATTTGAATTGTTGCAGCAGACGCCGTCGCTGGCCTTCATGATTCAGGACCTGGAATCATACCAGCCGATGGGTGGTGGTTTATCGCTCGTTCGGTGGGCGGTCATTTGATGCTCATTCGCACGTACCAAATTGACCAAACCATTACATCAAACCACATGCGATACAATGCATGGGGCGTTCGTGACATTGATGGCTATGGCTGCTTCGTGTTAGAAAGATCCCAGCTCCGTTGGGCGGGCGTATTCAAGCTGGAGGCGGGTTTACAGCCTCGGCAACCACTCCTTGTTCCTCGGGCTCAATTATCCGATCATCAACCAATCATCGATCATATCACGGCGATGATTATTGTGCTATGCAACTTCCATTCGCGAGGGGCTGTGTTTACACATCATACCATGGGTTTCATGAATCACCATATCCAGAGATTAATCGACACGACTTGTTGCGGATAATCTTGATGTGTGAAAGGCATCAAGCTTCCATGCGATGGATGGCTTTTGCAAACCCGACATGCGGCGATGTGGTTCATGCCAACAACAAATATGCACAACTTGATTCGTGCTGATATCTAGGCCGAGCCATGTATTCTGCTGCTTGTACGACCCTCTTTTGTTGGATATTATGTCTTGTTGTTAGTTTGAAGCACTCCTCTGGTTTGAAGGATAGATACCTTCACGGGATCAAGTGCATCCTAACTCACCTGCGTGGGATGTCTTGATAATGATGATGGAGATGTTGTATGAAGCCATATATATATATATATATTAGGCTTCAAGTGCGTACTTGTTAGTTAAACCTATGTATAAATTGTGACACTAAATCGACTAGTAAGTAGTACGATGCTTGATACTAGTATCGTCGGTCAAATTATTCATCATGTCCACACATTGAATTGACGTGACAACACGCTGCGCGTGAGGTGACACAAGAATCCCGGCGGCGTGTTCGGGTATTCTGGACTTCAGATTTGGAGTACCACTTATCTGTCGAAATCTTTCATCATTCACTTAAAACAGTCGATTGATCATACATTGAGTACCATATAACTGGAATTACCGATGCAAGTCGAAGAAGGATTGGCCGGTGCTGCCGGCTGGCGTCAAGTTCGATCCACGGATCGAGAGCTGATCGAGCACCTTGAGGCCAAAGTGAGTCTTGACACCGAGATTTCAGTCTCTCATCGATTTGTTCATACCAACCATCGACGGCGAGCACGGCATATGCTACACCAACCTGAGAAACTTCCGGGTAAGACACCGATCGGCCGTCTACTTGCACAAACATATTCCTTTGTTTATAGCTCTATTTTTCTTTTTAGACGCAGAGACTGGTGAAGCAATTACAATTTGACAGTTAATAAAAAGTGAAACAAGTGACGCAACATGCCAAAGATGTTATGAAAATGCCAACTAGGTACACTAAAACCTGTATTCCACAATCTGCATGTATCACCTTGAGTGGCCTAAGGAAGCATTTCTTCGGCGCAATTCAGGGCGTTCAAAGGGAGCGCGTGGGCGCGTCGCAAAGATCTGATCGGAGTCGGCATGCAGCGATGTGGCACAAGACCGGCAATACCTTGCGGTGATGGTCAACGGCCGTGAGGCGGGCAGCAAAAAGGTTACGGTGCTGCACACCAACAAGAACCGACCAGCGGAGGACCAATTGGGTGATGCACGGTACCACCTCGGGGACACGGAGCAAGAGAAGGCGCGGAGCTGGTCCTCTGCAAGATTTTCTACCAGACGAACACTAGGGCCAGGAGTAAAAAGATTATAAGTTAGTTTGGTATTGGTAGTTGTACTACCTTGTCGTCCACAAGTTGGTATTGTTGTTAACGATCTTTTGGTATGAACTTGCATTTGCTTCCAACCATCATGCCGAGGGTCGACGTGGATATAAAGCTGAATCATTTGTTTCAAAACGAATTTTCAGGCACCTGATTTTTATTTGATGGGTAGCATAAGCACCCGCCGTTCGAATTCCCAGTTCTCCAATTTTTTCGAAACAAGTGCATGCACTTATTATCACGATAAAAAACAATATCCGTGTTGCATCCCGTTATCGATGCGTACTTGCAGAATTCTCTCGTTTATTGAGCACGTATATTGTTTTTTCAGGTCGAGCAAGTTTCAAGCTGGGCTGTAGACTGCCCAGGGTTGGTTTTGTTTTAACAGGCCCAGCCCATGGCGACAACGGGGCACAAAGATCCAGCAGGTATCTCGGCCTCAGGCCCGCCGGCGTTAGTTATATTTTGTCTTACAACATCCATGAGCAGTTTTTTCTGAATCAAACACACAGCCCAGTTCTATTTTCCTCTTGAAGCATGTCCTACATCCGTTTTCTAATCTCTACCTATAGTTTTACTAGTTCATATACACGTATCATTATATTGAAAACACATAAATTCCCTTTTCATATTTACATCCTTATTTTTGTTGTTTTTTCCCACCCAGCGCTGATTTTTTACCACTGGTTTTCCTTAAACCAACTCAATTGTCCCGTCTTATTTGCTTACAAAAACAAAATGATTTTTTGGCAAATCAATAAGTTCTTAAAAAATGTTTATCATTTGGGATTACAACAGTTCGGACTCCACGAAATATGCAAAATAAGGTTGAACTTTTTGACCGTGGTCTGGGCAGAAAATGGGCTGTAATAAATTACTTAAGAATTAGCAAATGGGCTGCAAATTATAAAAAATAGCAAATGGGCTTTATGTTTATGCGCACAGATTTGGAGGCTGACTTGTGGGCCTACTAAGTTCATGCGTACACAAGGTTTCTCAAAAAAAACTTAGTCAACAATCGACTCTACCGGCGTCGGACCGTTAGATGTCAATCTAACGACAATCGTCTTCTTGATCTCGATCTTCTTGCCCGGCCGCCCAAACCAGCGCCGTCGAACCGCTTGCTCCGCCTCCCATGGTCGGCGGTGCTGCGGGCAGAGCCTCACGGCCCCATCTTACTCGCATCCCTGGCCTGTTATTTTCCGGCGACGCCAGCCGAACCAGTCAACCCTCGTACTCTCCACCGCATGGGCAGCCACTGTCGTGTCTTCCCCGGCTCCGTGTCGTTCCCTTCATAGGCCTCACCGTCATCCACCGCCCTGGTGCTCTCGGCGCGGCCTGGTCAACGATGTCCATCCAACGGCCGTAGTGCTTCTTCAACCTCTGGTCTTCTTGCCCCAGCCGCCCAAAGCAGCGCCGGTCGTGCCGCATGCTCCTGCCTGCCGTGGTCGGTTTGTCTTTGCCATGAGGCCTCACCGTCCCCATACTACTCCCACCGCTGGCCAGGCCATCCCTCCACTCACCCACTCCCCATGTTATTCTGCGGTAACGGCAACCTCATGCCGCAGCCGAACCAGCGAACCCTCGTACTCCTCTCCGCGTGGGCATCCAGCAGCGTCTTCCCGACTCGCGTCGTCCCTTCCTAGGCCTCGCCGTCGTCCACCGCCGTGGTGCTCTCGTGTGGCGTGGTCAATGTGGTCAACGACCGACTTCCATCGGAAGAGTACTATCGTGGAGAGGGGCGACGGTGGGTCCACGACAGCCGCAAGGAAGTGCCTCCTTATTACGCGCAAAATAATTATTCCTCCACCCGACAATGAGGACCCACGGACGGGCCACCAGGTATTTCGCGGAAAAATGTTTCCCCCATTGCTGGGACCAACCGGATGGGCACGCCGTATTTCTTGAAAAAACGTTTGCCCACGATTGCTGGGACCCACCGGACGGACCACCGTATTTCCCAAAAATGTCCCCAGCTGTCAGCTCGGACCCACGGAAGTGCCTCCTTATTACGCGCGAGAAAAATGAATACTCCCCCACCTGGCCTGGGACCCACCATGGTGGGAGGCTGACTTATGGGCCTACTAAGTTGGCGAGGGCGGAGGGCTTTGTCAACTTAGTCAATATGAACGATTCTAGCTCCGGTGACCGTCGATGTCCATCCAACGGCCGTCGTGCTTCTTCAATCTCTCTTCCTGCTCCGGCCGCTCAAACAAGCGCCCGAGGGCGCTGCTCCCTCCTCCCTCACTCGGTTGTCTTTGTCTTTGCAGCCTCACCGCCCACCGTACTCCCATCGCTGGCCTAGCCATCCCTCTACTCACCCACACTGTTGTTATTCTCGTGACGGCGGATGAACCGATAAACCCTCGTCTGATCGTACTCCCCTCCGCGTGGAAACAATTGCGAGTCTTCCACGCCTCCGTGTTGATCCTTCCTAGGCCTCGCCGTCGTCCACCGCCTGGTGCTCTCGGTGCGGCCTGGTCAGCGTGGTCAACGACCGACATGCATTTGAAGTGGACTATGCGTGGAGAGGCCGTGATAGTCTGGGTCCACGACCGCAAGGAAATGCCTCCTTATTACGCACAAAATAATTATTCCTCCACGACATCGAGGGACCCACGAAAGGGCCTCTGTATTCGCGAAAAAATGTTACCGCTTGTGACAGCTCGGACCCACCAGCTATATCTTTGCATGCAAGGAAGTGCCTCCTTATTACGCACAAAAAAATGAATACTCCCTTGTTAGCTGGGACCCGGTATAGTGGCAGGCTGACTTGTGGGCCTACTAAGTTGGCGGGGGCGGAGGGCTTTGTCAACTTAGTCAATATCTGCGATTCTAGCTCTAGTGACCGTCGATGTCCATCCAGCGGCCGTAGTGCTTCTTCAACCTTTGGTCTTCTTGCTCCGGCCGCCCAAACCAGCGTCGGTCGTGCCTCGTGCTCCTGCCTCCGTGGCCGTCTGCGATCGGCGGAGGCCTCACCGCCCCTACTACTCCCACGCTGGCGGGCCATCCCTCTACTCACCCACACCCACATTACTCTCGGCGGCGGCAGCCTCACACCCGATGAACGGTGAACCCTCGTACTCCTCTGGCGTGGGCATCCTTCGCGCGTCTTCCCGGCTCCGTGTCGTCCCCTTCCTAGGCCTCGCCGTTGTCCACCGCCCTGGTGCTCTCGGCGCGGCGTGGTCAGCGTGGTCAAGGAACGGCTTCCATCGGACGTGGGTGTGCGTGGAGAGGCGACAGTGGGTCCACGGCCGCAGACAAGAAGTGCCTCCTTATTACGTGCAAAATAATTATTCCTCCACGACAGCGTGGACCCACGGACGGGCCACCGTATTTCACAAAAAGCGTTTCCCCGACTGGCTGGGACCCACCGGCTACACCTTCGCGCGCAGGAAGTGCGTTGAAAAAAAGCGATTCGCCCCACACTGCTGGGACCCACCAGCTACATCTTTGCACGCAAGGAAGTGCAGCGATCGGGACCCACCTGGTCGAAGCGTATGTAGCATTGTCATTCTGGTCGCGACGTATGCGTACATCTTGGTCGATGTAGAGGCGCGCTGCGTGTCGTAGTAAGCGCCGCGTGTCATAGTAGAGTGTGCGCCGTAGCATGTACACGCGTCGTCACAGCGACGAGGGTGCAAGAAAGAAAATCTGACCCGTGTCATTACATCTGGCGGGGTCTTGAACACCTACTACGCGCATCGTACGGTCAGGGCTCGTGTACATGGCTGGGTCGAGCGGAGAAACAACGTCGTCGTCGTGTTCATGGGGAGGCAAACTTGAGAATGCGTCGTGTTCATGGGGAGGCAACGGAATCGTCTTGTTCATTTGGAGGCAACACGCGTGAGAGCCAACGGTGGAGTCGAGCGGAATGCGTGGTCGTGTTCGCCGGGGAGGCTTGGGCCGGAGCGAGCGATGAAGCGAGGCTGGCATACCGCTGCGGAGAAACAGCCTTGTGTTGGTCGGCCCACGTTAAAGCAGGATCTGTTCATTGGGAGGGTGTGGCGTCCGCCAAAGCGGAGAAGCGGACCTCCCTCACGGTCGAAGCAGAGGTCTGTTGATCGGGAGGTGTGGCGTGCGCAAAACGGACTAAAGCGGACCTCCTACGGTCAAGCAGAGTCTGTTGATCGGGAGGTGTGGCGTACCGCCAAAGCGGACGGAGCGGACCTCCTACGGTCGAAAGCAGGGGTCTGTTCGCCGGGAGGTGTGTGGCGTATCGCAAAATGGGACTCCACGGGATCTTGTTCATCTCCACCGTTGACCTCCTCCAGCCTCCACGGGCTACCGTCAACCTCCTCCAGCCTCCACGGGCTCCTGTTCATCCAGCCTCCACCACGCGCTACTCCACCGGTACTATTCAACCACCCCTCCATGGGCACCCCTCCACCGTCTACTGTTCATCCAGCCCTCCACACCACGGGGTCCTGTTCAACCACCCCTCCATGGGCACCCCTCCACCGTCTACTGTTCATCCAGCCCTCCACACCACGGGGTCCTGTTCATCCAGAGGCAACGCCACCGCTCACTGTTCATCCACCCCCCCCCCACAACACTCACTGTTCATCGGGCAGGCATCAATCGGCTTGAGTTAGCGGCGATGCGAAGAATCACTCGATCGGGTTGATTAACAGCCATCGATCGATCGCTTCGGGTTCGATAACGCGCAGCCTGGTGAATCACTTTCGGGTTGATTAGAGCCCAACGCCTCGCTTCGGGTTGATTAGAGCCAACGCCTCGCACACTTGCGCGATGCGTCGTGTCTGAGAAAGCACATCGCTCGGCCCCCGACCTCTCACCGTAACCGGGAACTCCCCGAAATTTTCCTCCCCCTCGCTTCTACCACGGTTTTTTTCCGTCATGGACGGCCCAAAGAATGTCATGCAGCTGCGTCTCCAACCCGCCCAGGACGAAAAGCCCATTTTCTATCATGATTTTTTGTCATAGAAGTAGGAGCCCACCACATCTATGATGATCCCGGGTTTTGTCACAATTATCGTTGTAGAAGTGTCATATGTATGACAGAAAAAAATTTCGTTCAGCCCAAAATGTCACGGATGTGTCTTTTTTTGTAGTGTAATCATGTTTTATTGCTTGGTTTCAATAAAGTGCCAAGTAAAGCCTTTGGGATAGTGTGGATGATAGTTGACTTGAATCTGTGCAAAAACAGAAACTTTTGTGCTCGAAGAATTTTTAAATTTCACTGGAACGTGCTTTTGATATGAAATTTTTACAGGTGATGGATATAAAAATTCTCTATGTTGTCCTAAATTTTCAGAATTTTTGGAGTAGCAGAAGTATGGTTGGAGTACAGATTACTACAGACTATTCAGTTTTTGACAGATTCCGTTTTCAATGCATAGTTTGCTTGTTTTCTAGTTTCTATGGCTTATATTGCTCAATATAAATTGTGGAAATGATATGTGTCGTGGATCTAAGACTGACAGTAGAATGGGGGGTAGGTATGAGGAGGCAAGATCCTAGCTATGAGGAAGTTGTACACACGAGTTTTACGAGTTCAGGCTCTTCGCAGAGGAAGTAATAGTCCTACGTCTCGAAGCTCGGAGGCGGTCGACTAAATTATGCGTGTGTGTGTGTGTTACAAGGGGTGCGAACCCTTGTGCGGTGGAGGGGTGG